>CAHIKZ030005385.1:827500-867500 GCA_903632075.3 Acanthosepion pharaonis | reverse complement strand
TGTAAGCTTGGATGTGTAGGTCTCGTAATGGAGAACGGTTCAGATAGGATAGCCGAGTTCCAATTCCAGTTCAGCTCATTCTATTCACTTATACGCAAATATCCTTCGGAAAGGTTCAGAAAATGTCAAGACAAACTATATTCATTAGTTCCACTAGTTCTAACCTTCACAACTATGATCCGCCATTCACCGCTTCTCCCTTCAGTTATAGGTTAAATAGTACGATATTGTGGAAAAGAACACGCCTCTTCAGAAGAGGGCGTGGACACGTCCAAATATATTGTTATAGCCTTGTTGGGACGGACAAGAAATAAAGACAAAAAGAGAAGAAGTTAACAAATATATTATCAGGAAAATAGTAATACAATAATATACAAACGCGCAAGAATGTTAAGTCCGAACTGTCAGAGCCGACTGCTGGAAAACTACATTTTCTAAAAAGCATCACCTGCTTTTATTTTAACTTGGGAAAGTCCATCTGTGTATGGGTAATTTAGCATAACATACATATAAACTGACGCCGAGTATCGTCAGTAGAAAATGTAAACAAGTAGAGAGTTTGAGATCTAGCCTCTTTGCTTGCTACCGATTTCAGCAAGACTACGTCGACTTCAAGCGACATACTACTTCTTGATTGTATTATCTTCATTCAATGCAATGAAGACATAACAGTGGCGACGAGAATTCGAATTCACACGAAAAAAAATTTTCTCTCGCTTCGCTTAAATTGCTGACAAAATTCAAAATTCACGTAAAAAAATTGTTGGAGTTCGTGTATATTCATAACGTGACGCGGAAGTCGAAAAATCTTCAAGGCTGTATGATATACGGCCATTGGCGTAAACAAAACCTTTTTCTTCCTAGTTAAAGACTACTTGTACAAACAAAATACACTATAGAAGAATTATAGATATTTATTCAGCAACAGAAGAAGGCATTGTTACAACAAATGCAACGGGAATGGATTGAATATCAAGAACAGATAAAAGCAATCCTGAAAAAGCAAGGTAAGACAATGCGTCAATTTTGTTTTCGCTGTTCGTGAATTTAATTACGTTTCAGAAGAAAATATTACATTCCTATCATAATTCAGAAGATACGAAGTGAATTTCAGAGAAGAATTTCAAGGATGGTCGGGTGGAAAAAATTCTTACAAAAATTGTGCCCCGCTCAACATGAAAATTATCAGAATTTCATTTTGCCGCATAATCCAGAAAAGGTGTCACTTAACGAAACAGCTTCGATATCTTCGAAAATCTTTGATGAAAAGAATTTACTGTTTTATACACGTTGGCAGTGCATGAACAGTAGTAAGAACGAAAATGAAGATTTCGTCACATATAAATTTTTTTTAAATTGGATGAATTATCCTCTGATAGATTTAAATGTCTAATTTTCGTTAAAGGTCTGACATCAAGCAACAATGCAGAAATACGCTCTCGAATACTTACAAAACTTGAACAGGTTTCAAAGTTAACAATACAGACTGTTGCGGAAAAAAAAACCCAGAATAGAAATACTGTAAATCTTAACCCATGCTATGGCATGCTTCATCTCAGGAAACACTGTCCATTTAAAACCAAAAAATGTTTTCAGTGTGGAAAAACAGGTGACAAACGAAGCTGTTGTAAGTCAAAAAGGAAAAGGAATACACAAATTATCTTGCTGAAAGTAGTGCTATCAGTTAAAAACTGGAAAGTTCAAATAATAGAAAATTCATGACAGTACAAATAAATATCGCTACGGTGAAATTTCAACTGGACACTGATAGCGATATTACAATTATTAATGAACAAAGTTGGAATAGAATTGGCAAGCCTAAATTGAGGAAAACTGACAAATTTGCAAGAGGAATATCGAGAAAGAAATTATTTTTTCATGGGAAAATCACGTGTAACATCACGCTTACGCGTAAAAATAAAACGCAGTTGTTTACATAAAAAATTCCAATTCGAATTTACTAGGCGTCGATTGGTTAGAATTATTTGAACTATGGAATTGGCCGATTAATTCATTCTGCGGAAAAATTGGTTGTTCATCTGAGAAAAACATTACAGCTAAAGAAACACTGAGTAAACTAAATAATAAATAAAATATTTTCTCAGAGGAGTTGTAAACATGTATAAAGTCAAAGGTATTTTTTTAAATTGAAAGAAAATGTGATACCAATGTTTACACCTAAAAGAAAGATGCCCTTTCCTGTGTTGAAATCTATTAACACCGAATTCCATTGGTTAGAAAACTGCGGAGTTATTGAAAAAATAGATTATTCAGAATGGGCCACTCCAGTGGTTTATATTAGAAAAAAAAAAGATTTGTTTATGTGCATATTTTTCAAATGGATTGAATGATTGCCTTCTACCACATGTATATTCCCTACCAACAGCAGAGGATATATTTGTCAAATTAAATGGTGATCATTTTTTTTTTTAATTGACCTGTCTGACGCATATCTTCAAATCAATGTGGATGTAGAATGCCAGAAGTGTTTGACAATTAATACGCATAAAGTTTAAAAGATTACCCTTTGGTATAAAAGTAGCTCCAGGTATTTTCCAGCAAATAATGGATACGATGCTCGCTGGACTAGAAGGCACTGTCGCTTACATGGCTGATATACTTATTAAGAATGCTAGCAAAATACAACACGTAAAACTGATTCAGGAGGTATTTCAGAGACTACATAATTACGGTTTCAAAATCAGTGGACAGAAATGTCAATTGTTTCTGGATAATATTAAATATTTAGATCAGATAATCGATGCAAAAGGAAGGAGACCAGTTGCCGCTCGAGCAAGTGCCATTAAAGGTATGTCTCCCCTGACATTTGGTAACCCTACAATCATTTCTCGGATTAGAGAATTATTATATTTATGCGCCATAGATGTACAAATTGCGAGCACCTTTGAATAATTTACTTAAAAAGGATACGAAAAAGAATTGGTCAAAAAGCTTTCGAAGGAATTAAATAATTACTAAATTCAGCCGACAGATAATAGAAGCGTCGGTACAGTGAAAGCAGTCGCCTACGCTCAAGAAATATGACAAATATGGAAAAATGCTACAGTCAAATAGAAAAGAAAGCGCTTGCTATAATTTTTCCCGTAAAGAAATTTCACAGGATGATATTAGGATTAAATTCATACTGTAAACTGATAATCGTCCATTATTAAGTATATTGGGTTCTAAGAAACGGTTTCTCACACTTACTGCAAACAAACTACAGCGTTGGGCTACGATTTTGTTGAACTGTGATTTCAATATGGAATTTCTATCGTCAAAGAAATTGGGACATGCAGATGGTTTGTTCAGCTTAATATCAAAATGCAAAGAAGATTTTGAAGATACTGTGATTTCTTTGATGGAATCCGAAAGCGAAATTAAAAGCCTGATGTGTAACAGTAAATTTTGCTACACGTGTTTCTGGTCTCGCGACCGTCTTCAGGTAAAAGCGGAGATTTCCACATATTATTAAAAAAATAATTAATTTTTCCTTATGTTTTTCAATGTTAAATATTCTCGATATGAGACATTCTCTGTTTTTGTGTTAGTAATCCAAATGTCTTTCTTGAATTGGCAATGAAGAGTTCTGCGCGAAGGGTCATAAAACAATTAAGGTTGGCCCAAGAGAAATGATGAATTACTTATCGGCATTTTATCTTTTAATGTTTTACTGACCCCTATGTGTTCTTGGATCTGTTTCCATTTTCGTGTGTTTCTCTCAGCATGCGTGTATATATGCGTGCGTATATTTCCCCTCCATACATATACTGTCTTACTACAAGGAATTAGTAAACTCGATTGTACATATACACGCATACACACACATACGCACATACACACCATCAATGATCAAATCACCCATATACATGAACGCACGCTCATATACGGGAGACACGAAGATATATATATGTATGCACACATTTATATATATATATATATATATACGAATGTTGACAAAACAGGGGAAACTACTCACGAGCACGCACCCAAACCCCATACAACTTAGGAAGTACGTGTGTATGTATGTATCCATGTGTGTGTATGTATGTGTGTATGTGTATGTGTATACTGGTTCCATGTAACTTGGGAAGCATGTGTGTATATGTGTATGTGTGTGTGTATGTGTGTGTATGTACTGATTCCTTGTGGTGGGATGGTGTGTATGTGCGTATGTGTGTGTATGCGTGTATATGTACAAATGAGTTTACTAATTACTCGTAGTAAGACAGTATATGTATGGAGGGGTAATATACGTACGCATTTATAGACGCATTTTAATATACATATATATATATATATATATATATATATATATATATATATATATATATCCCACCCACGCACACACAAATATACATACAGAGATACTGACAGTGGCATGCATATACACACGTACTCACGAACACACACACACACACACACACACATATATATATATATATATATATATATATATATATATATATATATATATATATATATATATATATATATATATATATATATATATATATATATGGGGCGTGCTTCAACACGGGGTAATGATTAGCAAACTTGTCTCGGTAGATCAATAACAAATGAGTAGTGAGTTCGATCTCTCTCTTTCTCTCTATTTATCTATCTAATGCATTTCATATTATGATGACTATTCGCGCATCTAATTTTTTGTCTGTTTTTAAAATTCTCAACTAAAGTTACTCGGTTCGTAAATATATTTTCGTGAGGTTATTAAACAACAAAGAATTAATTCTAATAAAATTGCTGCGTCCTGGAAAAAGCGTATATTCCAAAGAATAAACTGTCCTTTTGATCTCTCAAAAGTGTTTACACCATTTGTCTACTTTCTCTGGCAAACCTCGAACCACGAGGGACTCGTCTTATTGATTAAACTATTACGCTTGGAGTGAAAGAGACAAGATAAAGTGGCATTTCCATTTGTAAACACACACATACAACTGAAAGATACGCACAGAACCTCATCAAAAGTCACTAATTATTCAAAAATCTAACTTTAACCTATATTTCCAAAAAATTTTGGTACGAGGTGCAAGCAAACATTATTCATCAAACTATATATATATATATATATATATATATATATATATATATATATATATATATATCAGTATGTTTGTGCATAAAGAAGACTATTTGAAATAAGAATATAATCTTGGGGATCTAGTAACTAATTATATCAATCTATTTTGCTAGCACATCGTACATACACACACACACAAACACATATATATGTATATATAAAGATTTAAGAAACAACAGATATTTTTATATATATTGCTCAATATAAAAATATTAAAATAATATCAAAAATAGATCGTTAATATTAAAAGATTACTTAACTTTTAAATATTAATTTTATCCCACTTCGAAGTTTCTTGATACAATTTCTTGATAAAATTTCCAGTTTCTAGGGGTTTCTGGTTTCAAACGATATTTCCAATTTTTTCATTTTTTTTTCTTTTTTTTTTTTTGGAAAATGGAAAAAATTGGAAATATCTTTTAAAACCAAAATCCCCTGCGGACTGGAAATTTTACCAAGAAACTTGGAAGTCGTTATAAAATTGACATTTAAAAGTTAAGTAATCTTTTCATATAATATTAGACACACACACACACACACACACACACACACACACACGCACACACACACATACATACATACATATATATATATATATAATTATTTATTTAAAAATATAATTATAATTATAATTATATTTATGCTCTACTTTTGTATCGAGCACTATTTTTTAAAAATAATAGCAAAAATACTAAAGAACTTTGGATTATTTACCTAACGAGTTCTTTCCTATTTTCTACATATTTTTGCACACATACATATATATATATGCATTAAATGTAAATCTTATTTTGGTTTCAATAAAAATCCTTGGAAATTTCGTTTTTACCATCAGCGAATGAATACAAAAACAGCACTGCTTTCTTTAAATATTTCTGCAAATTGAAGGATGGTGCTAATACACCTTTATCACCAGGGATATTGTAGCAAGAGCTAAATATTACAACGGGAAATGAAATAAATGTAGTTTATGTCTTGCTGAAGTTTAAAACACTTAAATAACTCTAACTTATTAAACAAGAGAAATGAAATGATGGTTACATGTAGGCATAAAAATAAATATATGTTGAAATACGTTGATCCAGAATAATTTTTTATGTAAATTGTGTTTTTTTTTTCTAAAAAAAAGCAAAAAAACAATAATCTACCTTTATGCTTAATATAAGAAATTAATATTCACAACTCAAAATTATTTTTTTTTTACATATATATATACAAATCCTGTTTATTTTAAATACAAAATATATTTTTAAAAATTAAACAACTGCAATCCCAGCATAATATATAACTGCGCCAACACTGCGGTAACCAGCGATTTTCTAATTTTAAATTAGGTAACGTTCATTTTATACTCAACACCTGAAGATTGCGTTGAGCATGAAACTTCGAGTTGTGTTAGGACAGAACAAATAAAAAGTGTCGGAAAATAGGTATTAGAACAAGAAGCAAGAAGGAAACATAAGCAGAAAACCTAATGGTCGCTGGATCTTCAGGATCCAACTCCTACCGTTCATAGCACGTGAGACCTTCGCTTAAAGCCATAATTCCCAAAGTGGGCGGAAGAAAGATCCAGGAAGTAGGCATCCAGGGTTTGACAGTGGCGCATCGAAACCATAAGATACACCATACTCATATTTTACCTGAAGTGTATCTTGCCTTCTGTTGTAGAATAGGACTTGGTGTACTCTCTTCTTTTCCCTATTACTGTGACAATAGACTGCTTCTACTTATAAATCTGGCAAGTAGACCCATTAGATCGGGATTTGAGATGTAGTCGATATAGTTTTTCCGTTTTATGTATGATTATTTAATAAACCTTTTCTTTGTTTTCCTTACCTAGTCTCTCCTTTTTCGTTTTATGTATGAGTATTTAATAAACCTATTCTTTGTTTTCCCTACTTAGTCTCTCCTTTTCCGTTTTATGTATGAGTATTTAATAAACCTTTTCTTTGTTTTTCCTACCTAGTCTCTCCTTTTCCGTTTTATGTATGAGTATTTAATAAACCTTTTCTTTGTTTTCCCTACCTAGTCTACTGTTCTATCGATATTCTCTATATCTACGGCCTTTCTAATTCTAGGCTGTTTTAAAGAAAACAGTATTACAACAACTTTACTTTAAAATCTATCTCATCTATATCAATTATTTTGGAAAGTGCTAAGATACTTATTTGACATGCAATACTAGCACCAAGAAAATCCAATCAAAGGTTGATTATATATTGGTTGGAGATTTAGGGTTTTATCTATACATTTGGGGGTGGGCCTTAGGATTGTGTTTTGGTACGCAAAGGGGCGGCAAACCAAACAAGTATGGGAACCACTGCCTTAAAGTATGGAACGACTAATTTGTATGCTGTAAGTTAGTCTAAAATCTCACAGTTGAGGCTTATCTAAATCTCTCCTGTAATCACCTTAGAGCGGTGGTAGAATAATAGCAAGACATGGACGGCATGAACAAAAAAAGAAAAATAAAGGATTAACTTTTGAAGTATAAGGATTCAAGAAGATTGATTGATCGATTTATTTTTACGGCTTATTAACCTTTTTACAGTTTAATTAATGCCAGAAAATAGTTTTAGATTTTAAGGACTTTTTTATTAGATTTCATTAGATTTACTTATATAAATCCTACTAATTAACCCATAGCTGGGAGGAACATAGGTAGATTAATACCTTTATTGTTCGCATGAGTGAATATAACGAACCCGAGTGAAATTGGAACTGATTTCCATTTTCGAGCAGTTATCCTTTACACCACCCACACATCCAAGCTTACAGCACTTGGTATTCCCAAGGGGTTGCCCATCTAGGTAGTAACCAGGCTAGACGTTGCTTCATACCGGTAATTGTATGTGAACTGTTGTTTCAACGTGTTATAGCAAGAAGAACAAATTCTGAATAATAATAATAATAATAATAATACTTACGCTGAGAACTGAATGTAGCCGAAAGACGGTTCGGGGATCTTCGTTGTCGTCCGTCAGCGATATCTCTCGTGTCGCATCAATGCACAAATACTTCCGGGTTGTCAGGTGGCGCAGGCGTACTTGCTGCTCCCACCTAATGACGTCACCTGAAATTGAAAGAACGTCAGTAAGATTAAGTTGACTTTGTTTTGGCCTTCATTCTTAGCAAATGGGAGGTTTGTGTGTGTGTGTGTGGGGGGGTAACAATTTCTCTGATGGCCGTTTTCAATTACGATGTTTATTTTGTTTTCTTTAATATCTTCACTGTACATCTGTCGTCCTTTCCTTTTTTTTCCTTAGAATGCGATGTCTTGACTTCTCTTTTATATTGAGGAAATTGTATTTTCTTAATCAATAGTTGTCATTCTTTGTATTGCCTTTTACAAAGCGAACGGAAGAAAATCGGCAGGAGCCGAAAGGAAGTGACCTGTACTTTTGATTCGGGAAAGAAAAAACAGATATCGATTATTTACCTATTAAAATGCCGCTTTCAGCTTCAATTTGCCAATAAGTATTACCAGAAGTCGATGGTGACAAAGTTCGCGGTCGATGTTGGTCCATAACCCGAATTCGGAAGTGAACTGAAAAAGAAAAGAACGCATTAAGGGACCGTATTTCGCTGTTTATAAGATTAGTTTTGCACTTTTGGTCTAATTTTTCATTCATTTTATCGAGTTGCTTGTTTACATCTATCGATAGACGTAATACAGACCGCGGCAGAAATACCTCCTACATTTTAAACTGTCACTTGTGTGGTGCCAGTGACCATAAACAGATTGCAATGATATCTTCATCAAGGCATTATCTTACCATTTATTTTTAGATAGGATCAATTACTATCACGGCTTGAACCGGTGTAAACCATGCGTTTGCCGTTGAAACATTTTTTTAAAGACTGGTGAATCTGTAATTGCAACGCAGTGAACGTTTCGTGCTCATTTCATGTTACACCGAAATGATGCTATTCCAGATAGAACATCGATTCTGCTAAGGGTTGAAGATTTCAGTGCAACAAGTTCAGCGCTTAGAATAAAGCCACCTGAAAAACTTCAAACGCTTCAACTACCGGTTGACAGAAAACTTTAGAAATCATCTACAACTATATATGACGAATAGAGGCTGTCATGTGGAGGATGCCATTTAGCACCAAATGAATACAAACTGTAGTCGTTTATTTAAACAACAGTGAAATTTTTTTTAAATAACAGTTACCTTGGTATTTTTGTCAACCTTTAAAATGTGGGAGGTATTTCTGCCGCACTCTGTAATATTGCGTAAAATTCTTAAATGAAACTGTGCGATTATTAATTTTGGGATAGTTTATCGTTTGAACTTGCGCTATGTAAATTTAAGCATCTGATTTACACAGACTGAAAGATATCGATTTGACTTCCAAATTGAATTGCCATTTTTCTTTTTGATATTTCATAGTAGATATACTAATTTTTAACTTGTTCGAATTTATGAGAATATATATTGACATTAAAAAAATAAGAAAAATAAATAAAGCAAGGAAATTAGTTATATCTTTGTTGTTTTTCCATAGCCGTGGAATAGCTGCGAACGTGCAATTCTAACAAAAACTGGTCGCGTGTTCAGTTTCATTTCATTAAAATGAATTATTATTAATAATCAATATTTCGGATAATTTTCTCCTTTGTTTGTCTTTTGACTATGCTATGAGTTGTTACTATTTAATGAATCTTTTAAACCATCCTCATCTTCAATGATATTTTTGCCTGAGTTTTAGAAGCGAGTTATTGTTACAAACTATCCTTGTCTTTATTAATGGCTTATTACCATGAGAAAATGCTCTCCGTTTCATGCAGTTCTATCTTGAGACAAGTTTCATTAAATCCAGACAAAAGGAATGGCTGCTGGGACTTAATATGATCTACTTGTACATATTCCGTGTTTAGTATATTACTAATATCAGTACATAAGTTTTTTCTTTTATGCTTTTAGTCGGTACGTACATTTACTATTTTATTCTTCCACCGAGTTCTAAAGAGTAAGGAGCGACAACCGGTAAATTCTTATATTTTTCTTTCTGGTCTATCGTATTAAATGTCAGTCTCTTTTCTTCTCTTTTTTTAGCTACATGCTTTAAATATGTCTGTGTTATGCGCCATTATTAAACTTTGTACATCAAACAAAACTTAATTTGTTGTTGTTTTTCTGAAGATAGTGAAAAATAAATTGAATATTCCCGAATAAGCTGAAAGTTTTAGACAAAAACAGCGAAGAAAAGTATAATCTAAAAGGTCATCAAATATAAATAAAATACAAGAACTGATTCTGAAAACTAAACACATGTGAATTGTTCTTTGTTAATTCTTAATATACCATGAACTGAACATGTGAGCAACGACCAAGTTTTAGGGAAAATGGAAACAAAAAGGACCTTTATACTTAACATCATGTAGAGGCAGTTGAAATTCTTATGGTGCATGATTAGAAAAGAGGGCTTGGAAAATTTGATACTTACAGGACTTATTGAAGGCAAGAGGGGCAAAGGAAAACAACGCTTAACATACTTAGTGAATATGAGTAAATGCATAGGTAAGCAGGGATTAGGATAAATAATAAAAAGACAAAATTTATGAAGCTACAAAGGACAGGGCATTGAGGAGAGCCATGATCGCATACACCCGGAAAAGACACGGCAAATAAAAGAAGAACAATGCGCCATATCTCTTCATGACTTTTCCTATCTTTTGTAACTCTTAGTTTTGTCTTTTCATTGTCCGTCATATTGCGGCTTTAAAATTGATAGATTGATTCGTTTTCTACGGCTTATCAACCCTTTGCAGGTTATTTAAAGCCAAAAATATTTATAGATTTTAAGATTTTTTGGGGGAGGAGGAGATAAAACGATTTATTGAGACAAACCTTACTAATAAACCCATATCTTTCCAAAGGTTATTTGCGCGTAATTGATTGTAACGAACTCAACTGGACATGGAACTCGTCTCTCCGATTAACAATTCCCAGCCATTATCCATTACACCACTCGCACATCTAAACTCACAGCACCTGATATTCCCAGGCGGCCATCCATTACTAACCAGGCTCGACGTTGCTTAACTTCGATAATCGTACCGGAACCGGTGTTTCAATGTGATGTGGCCGTTAGTCATACCATCCTCACACACAAGCTTACTGTAACTGGTATTCCCAAACGGTCACCCATCTAGGTAATGACCAGGTTCGATGTTGCTTAACTTCGGAGATCGTTCGGGAACCGGAGTTTCATTGTAATGTACCGTAAATCATGCATTCCGCGCATCTAAGCTTAGAGTAACTGGTATTTCCAAACGGTCACCCATTTAGGTAATGACCAGGTTCGACCTTGCTTAATTTCGGAGATCAGCATGATGTTGTCGTAAGCCAACGCTAGCAGTAAGATATAAAATCATTGATATTTTTTCTGCTAAATCATCTATATCGCCATGAATATTGCAAGTTTTATACTGAAGTGCATGCGATTTCATTTTGTCTGCCCATAAAGCCTAACAATTTAATGTTCTGTGTTACGACGAATAACCTTACCATCTTCGGTGACTTCTTCGTCAAACAAACCTTCAGCCACAAGATATGCTTCTAATTCTTTGTGGAATAAACGAATCAAAGCTCCTCCCTGGAAGAAAGAGAATTAGAACATTAAATGAAACAAAAGGTGACTGAATTTCAATTTTGAAAGTCAACATATCAAATTTAATTTCTTTTTTAATCGACATTTTCAAAGGAACCAGATGCTAACATAGAACGATCAGAGCATGTCATTTCCCAGTATATTTCCCCCGTGGTGTCGTATCAAAGGGGGAAAAAACCATTATAGATATTTATCTATAATGACATCTTCCATAAAACGATCATTTTGCAAGTTTGTCGCGCAAACTACTTAGTATGTTCGTTTATTATTTAAAATGATACCAGTGAGACCTTGCGAGGGACTAAGATAAATTTAGTCTGTATGTATCTTTGCAATACTTTAGGCGCATTAAAAAGTCATATTTAAAATATATTATTATAGTAAATCATTCACACAGCATTTACTTTATAAATATAATAGACCTATTGTCAGTAAGGGTTGTATTAATTACTGACCACTGACCATGCATTTCTTCTTGCGTTTCGATGCATAAAATACAGAATTGGAATAACGGTATAATCAGTAGGTAACAATAAAAAAAGTTGAAGTCATTAATTCATCTACACAAACACACAAATATATAACATCATCCACAGACAGACTGTCTTGGAGATTCTAACCCCTACGCTATCGGTGCCCGGCAGCGAGAAAGGCGAATTTTTAAAGAAAAGAAAAATTCGCCTTTCTCTCTACCAAATAGAACTATATATATATATATATATATATATATATATATATATATATATATATATATATATATATATATATATATATATATCTTGAAAAAAAAATAATTTTTTTCATTGAAATCGCCATTGTCTTCAACCAGGACTTCCATACGACTTTGGAATCTCCTGCAGCTCTTCTGGACAGTCTCCTTGTTTAAGTTGGTGAATGTTGACATAATCGTTGCCTTCAGTTTATCTTTGGTCTTACAAATAGTTTTGTTGGTTTCTCGTTCAGCTGCGCCCCACACATAATAATCAAGGGGGTTGCAATCTGGGGAGTTATATGGCCAAATTTAAGGGGCATGTGGTCGCAGAAATTGCTTGACAGCCATGACTGGATTATCCTGCTTGTATGGCATGGTAGAGAATCCTGTTGCCAGACATATTTTCTTCCAGGAGCCACCCTCTTGACTCTACCTCCTCAGGGCATTTGATGTAGGCCTCCGGGTTGAGTCTGTGGCACTCATAACAAATTCGGGAGTTCTTTTCTTATCAGAAGTTTGAAAGTTTTCTCCATATATTTCTATTCTTCATTTAGGTATTCGGGGCTATATTCAACTTCAAACTTCTTCACTACCCACTTCATTTTATCCTCAACACTAAAAAATGAAATTATAAAATCCATAAAGCCAATAACCACCAATAATACTTCTAAAAATTACACAAAATTCACAACCCTGCACTCCAACATTCTTTCTACTAAACTCACAAATAAGAAAAATAACCCCAACACTAATTCAAATGCCAGTATTTATCAAATAAATTGTTTACAATGCAAAAATGTTTATATAGGGGAGACATTACGTGATCTAAAAGCCTGCATCTATGAACACAAGAGAGACTTGCATTTGGACAAACGATCTAACTTACTTGTTTTGCATCGAAACGATGCTGGACATAATTTTGATTTCACTAATGCCAGGATAATTAAAAAAGAACATAATTCTTCAATACATTGAAAACTTAATGATGACATTATTACCAAGTATAAACACACGCCTAAAAGATTACATTGCATTGTCATCTTTCTTTAAATCCATTCTTAAAGAATCTAACTTATATCTATCTAATGCACAGAATACATTCTTTAAGAAGTCAGCCATAAATTAGAAACTTGTCACACCCCGCAGTGCCAGTTAACCGCAAAAAGATGAAGAGAGAACTTCCGCTAAATAGGCACACATACACAATTACAAATACACGTTACTATCCGATGCCCACTTAGACATACAAAGATATCCACAAACCTACCTACACATTAAATTATATACGGTTTTAAGGCACGTGACACGTGTCCGACGAATGAGAACTGAACCAAACATAATTGAAAATATCATTGTTTCTGTTTTTTTTTCAATCTCTTACGAAGCTTTAATAAAAGTGAAAAATGTTAGATTCACATACGTTTCCTATTCCTTCCTTATTTTATCATTCTGTCGGCTTCCGATCCCTATTTGATTTGCATTTGATCTTTAGCTCATATATATATATATATATATATATATATATATATATATATATATATATATATAAAGAAATATAGTCTTAAGATGTGGTATATTTATGGGATAAAGTGCTCAATATCAGAGACAGAGCAAGTGTAAATATAAAAGTGAACATAGAAGTCAACACTTAGAGACGACAGTCTGTTTCATTGCACTTGCGTGAAACAGACTGTCGCCTCTAAGTGTTGACTTCTATGTTCACTTTTATATATATATATATATATATATGATAAAAATGTTTTAAGGTATTCTGTATTTATGAGTAAAAGTGTACAATATCAGAGATAGAATGTATGCAAATATAAAAGTGGACACTGAGTTTAACACCGAGCAGCGACAGTCTGTTTTAATTGCAGGAAACGGACTGTGGCCGATTGATGTTGTATTCATGTTCGCCTATTGCCCGATTCATTCTCCTTCCCAGTCTGTTGACCAGGAGTAGACCAGGAGTAGACAAGGAGTAGAGATATTTACACTATTTACATTGTTCGTAATGTTGTCCTCATATTCGTTGCCATATTTACGACGTTTCGGCCGTTGTACTATCCGGCCATCTTCAGGCGATTGGAATTTAGAACTGAACCCTTTTATTTCGTCCATTTACCGTCGTTATTTATTTATTGTAACTATTTACACTGTTCAGGCTGTTGTCCACACCTTCGTTGCTAACTGATTTGGAGAGTTGAGTTAACTGGTACTGAAACATCTGGAAGAGGCATGGCACGTGGAACTAGAACAATCTAACCCATACGTAGTAGAAGAAGATTGGATTAACTGTTTTCTTTTAAAAAAAAATGTGTTCATATAATTACCATTGTACTATAGACAGATGCAACCAAAATAACTGAGAACCTCTGTTGCACATATCCTTTGCTTTAACCTTCAGTCTGTTTCTGTCAACAACTCTAATTACTAACGTTTTTTTTTTTATTTAGTCACCTTTTGGAATTTTGAGGAATTTAATTACACAGATTTCAGATAGATATTGGATGACATTAATTTTGGCACAAAGCCAGGTTTATAAAGTATCTCATGGAAATTGAACTCACTATCAGTGGCTAATAAGATGAGCATACTAAAGACTTCTTAACAAGAAGTACTTTTCAAATTACTAGGAATTATCCAGACTAATATCATTTTGTTTCAATCTCTGTATTTTGACTGGTGTGCTCTCCATCTTTCTTTAGTTATACACTGTATATGATAATCTTCAAGGGAAATCCTCTATGTCTTGATGTCTTTTAAAAACTTTTTACTATTGTTTTAATTAGAACAATTCACAAATTGCAATGATTAAATGTTCATCTACATATATTGAAAAAATAATCAATATGTTCATAGCCTAACAATGAAAAATGAAAAAAATATGACTTTTTAGACAAATATTTTTTCAACAATCTCCACAATAAACTTAATATTAGGCTTCTCCATTAGTCTCATATATAAAACATTATACAGTGACAATATCAGATCAAAATTTAGCTAATAAGCACATATTAGATGAACATCCAGTCTCATATTTAACAATTTTCCAACTGAAATTGTGCTTTAGTCTTCACCTATTATAGTTAGTTTGTTCCTTATAATAATATTATTAACAACAACACCTGTTGGTATATGTAAATTTATATAATTTAAAATATGTCAATATGAACAGAATTTCACTCAGCCTTGTGCCACATCTAAGCTACGTTTATTAAATCTATCTATCTATCTATCTATAATTATATTATAAATTAATTGATTTAAAATATGATTTTTTCCGCTACACAGTTCTAACCATGTTTCAAAAATGGAAGCTAAAAGACACGAATTTAATTTTGCAATTAAATTAAAGACATTAGTTCCATTTCATCCTCAAGCGAATTTGGAGTAACTTTTAAAATTACTGGGTTTTAAAGACACAGCTAAAATCACGTTTCCATGGTTACAGATAAATCTACTTCAACTGAACAAGTGGTGTCTGGGTTTTCCTTATGTCTGTATCATTGTATCGGTTATTAGCTACATTTTGGTAAGGGGTAGGCATGTATTTTTAAATGAAAACTGACATCCGTTGAATGCATGTCGTCTGGATTTTTTTTTAATTTATTGTTAACGGCAAAAAAATTCTTACGGCATTTTTTTCTATTTGTAAATTTAAAGATTTTCGCGGGTGTTCAGATTAGAATACTTTTTATTTAACTACGATTTGAAATATTGTCATTTTTAATTTTTATTATACTATATTTTTTTTATGTATTAGAATCCCTTATAGTATGTAGGATTATTTTTACATCAAGTATAAGTATGTATATTAGGTTACATTTTTTAATTTTTTTTATTTATTTATTTTTTTATATTATTTAAGTAAAATTTATGACAATTACGTCAAAATAGTTACTTAATTTCACTGATTTAGTAAACTTTTATTTATATATATATATAAACCTAGTAATATATTGTTTCTCATGTAAGTACAAAGGACATGGGTCATTCAAAAGCTTACATCTTCTGGCATTTCATATTAGTTTTATTTTACTTTTGGTGTTTTATTGGATTCTTTTAAGTGCGTGTAGTACTAAGTAAAAGAAATTTAGGTTAGAAATCATTTTATTTACGTACAATTTTAATTACAACTTTAAAATATTTTCATTGTTAGTTTTAATAGACTATAGTACTTTATAACAGAAGGAAATGTATTTGAAATTACTTATAGTAAGTAAAATTATTTTTCCATATCAAAGTATATGTATATTACGATTTTTAAACATTTATATTTAAATATTATTTAAGTAATATTTATGGCACTTACTGCAAAAATAGCTAATTCATTTCTCAGATTTAGTAAACTTTATTTATTAATTAATTAATTTATTTATGTTAAATAAATATAAACTTAGTAATAAAGTTTCATATATATGTACAAAGGACATGGGTCGTTCACTGGCCTACATCATCTAGCTTTTCGTTATAATTTAATTTTTCAGTAGATGTTTTATTGGATTCATTTAAGTGCCGGTAGTACTTTTTTTTTAGAGGTGTTTAGGTTAGAATACATTTTATTTAACTGCAATTTTTAAAAGATGCTTAGGTTAGAATTCGTTTTAACTACAATTTTAAATACAACTTTAAAATATTTTCACTGTTGTTCCAATAGACTTTTTTCTTTTTTTTTTATTAAATTTTTAAATATTATTTAAGGAAAATTTTTGACAATGACGGCATATAATAGCTATTTCATTTCTCTGATTCAGTAAATTTTTATTTTTTATAAACTTAGTAATATATAGTTTCTCGTGTATGCACAAAGGACATGGGTCGTTTAATGACCTACATATTCTAGCTTTTCTTATTAACTTCCATTTTACTGTAGGTGTTTTATTGGATTCTTCTAGATGCCAGAAGTATTTTGAGAGAGATGTCTGATTTTTATATTTATTTATTCTAAATGAAGTTTGATGTTGGTTGAATCTTTTTTTGAATTCATGGCTAGTGCAACCTATATATATTTTTATGTTTTCAGGACTTTCAATCGAAGAAATATTGCATTGGTATACTAATGATTCAGTGCGACATTTATTTTGTAGAGGGCAATTATGAGGGTTTCTACAGTTACATAGTTTTTGTTTATTTCCATCAGGTTTTATCTTTATTTTTCCATTGTCTAAATTCAACGTATGTCAGTTTTCATTGAAAAATACATGCCTACCCCTTACCAAAATGTAGCTAATAACCGATACAATGATGCAGACATAAAGAAAACCCAGACACCCCTTGTCCAGTTGAAGTAGATTTATCTGTAACCATGGAAACGTGATTTTAGCTGTGTCTTTAAAACCCAGTAATTTTAAAAGTTACTCCAAATTCGCTTGAGGATGAAATGGAACTAATGTCTTTAATTTAATTGCAAAATCAAATTCGTGTCTTTTAGCTTCCATTTTTGAAACATGGTTAGAACTGTGTAACAGAAAAAACATATTTTAAATCAATTAATTTATAATATTAATGCTCTGTAAATTAACATCGAGCACTATTTTGTAAAAATAAAAATACCTATAAGAACACCGGATTATATATCTTACTGTTCTTTCTTTTTATTTATATACATATATATAATCATATATATATATTATTAATATTATATTACATATTATATATATATATATATATATATATATATATATATATATATATATATATATATATATATATAGATACAAGGGTGTAATGAAAGTGAAGAAATATGAGAAAAAGAAAATATTATTAAATATTATTAAGTAAAAGAACTGTAATTAAGAAGACAAGATAACGGTTGTCATTAATATATATATATATATATATATATATATATATATATATATATATATAGAGAGAGAGAGAGATACATACATACATACATACATTTATATATATATATATATATATACAAACATATATATATATATATATATATATATATATATATATATATATATATATATATATATATATATATATCAGTCTTCTTTCTAATAGGAAAAGGAACTCATAACCATTCTTGGATCAATGCTTAAAATCCAACAAATATAAAGCCACATCGACATAAAATGTGGAATACTTAAAGGAAATTATTTATTACTAGACTACACGTTATGCTTAAAAGCTATAAATTTCTCCAGGATTTATTAGTCTGAAACCAGTTTATTTTCACATTAAATATGTGTTAATATCATTTAAAAGGTAACGAGTCAGTTCAGTTGACACGTGGTGATTATTTTTAACTGAGGTTAACGAGTACATTAATGTTTACTGCACATATATATTTACTTTTGCATAGATGTTTGTGTATGCGTGTATATTTTCTGGAAACACACCGACACGCATTCATATAATTCCTACCACGCTACCTACAACCACCGCCAAAATAACACCATAAATTAAATCTAATAAACTTTATTTCAAATATAAAAAGTGAAACTGAAAAAGATTCGAAAAAGAATAGTAAATTAAATAAATAAGCAAACCAAAAGTTTTGGACTCTAAATAACCGAAAAAGTTTGTCTGTGTGTCTTGTACACGTTGGGAAATCACTTTAAATTAGGCCTTGTGCCACATTCCGTTCAAATATGAACGGATAAACGGCATCATTTAGCATCCACTATATGGCTCGATTTGTCTTGATAAACATCCAATTGTATAATTTTATTCTATTTAATGCTACTATGTTTCCAGTTCGTTGGGCCGGATTTTGGCAAATGGCTAATAAGTGCTGTCAATGATTTTGCTTTCAAGCGCTTCGTACGTTCAGCACATCGATTTAGCGGAACTAAAGCCTGCTTGGAAATTATACAACAGACACGTTCCCATCTGCTGCTGAGAAATTATTTTTGACATTCTTGTTTTCGATGCAACAAAATGGGATGAGCTTATTTATACATATTTTGGATCTAAGACGTCTTGAAACATTATATGCATGAAATATCCAGAATTACGTCTGATATTGTGTATTTTCCAACAACTAACCACTACACAAAAACACATCAATACAGATATAAAATTATAATTTTTAAACTGCTTTCTAATTAGTGTACGCGAATGTTTTTCTTGTAATTATGTTTATTTCAGGATCATATAAATGTCTGAAGTTTATCCGGGAATTTACAGCTATTTTATGGTAATTTCAGAACATTCGCTTCCATACAAGAAACATTCGACATTCATTCAGCGAAAAGTTATCCTGACCATCGGCTGAAAAAAATATAAAATCTTACTCTAAAAACAGCATTTCAGGAAAATATATATTCCTCCACATTTGTGGAATCCCCCCCTATGCTATATACATGGTAAATCTATAAGACAATATGGAAAAAAATATTTTAAGCTGTTTTGCTGATCAAAAAACATCAGCAGAAAAAATGGATCTTATTTCAACCAAATGTACAACAGTGAGAAAGAACAGGATTCACGTTAATCATAATTAAATTTTACTTTAATGCTTTTTTTTTAAATAAGTTCCTCGCAAGCAATCCGATAATGCCATTAAGACGCAAAGGTCTATTGGGAGAGAAAGAGAATGGGAAAATTAGAATCACCGGAAATCCAATCCTAAACAGGAAACAAGGGATAAGCCACTACTCCTGTTAAAAAACCGGGGAGGAGTGTGAACCGGACTTATTAAATCATATTTTTTTAACAATCAACCCCAAAACCGAACAAATAGCTTTAATTAAATTCTCAAAACAAAACAAAACTATTAAATAAGTGATATAAACAAACTTTTACTACGTTAATTAAAACACCGATTAAGAAAAAATAAATAATTAAATAAATAAATAAGAAATAAAAAATAAAAAATTAATAAAAACAAGTAAAATAATTTAACCCAAATAAATAGATAAACGACTTCCGGTAAAATAACCGCCATAATAGACTACCTACAATGCACCACTGACCCGTATATATAAATAGCTGAGACAAATAACAGCACACGTGGCCTGACGATTGCATGAAACAGACTGTCGCCTCTAAGTGTTGACTTCTATGTTCACTTTTATCTATCTATCTATCTATCTATCTATCTATCTATCTATCTATATATATATATAGAGAGAGATAGATAGATAGATAGATAGATATGGAGGTATTGCGATAGATAGATAGACAGACAGGTAGATATGAAAAAATTGCGATTGATATGAAGAGATTACGATAGATAGATATATAGATATGAAGAGATTGCGATAAATAGATATGAAAAGATTGCGATAGATAAATATATATATATATATATATAGGTGCAAATAGATCGCGATAGATATGAACAGAATGAGTATGAATATATATATATATATATATATATATATATATATATATATATATATATATATATATATATATATATCAGTGTCTACAATCGCCCCCTGCATATCCTTTTTGACGTAGGTACAAATTTCAAACTAAATCATTTTCTTTTCATCTGTCTACCTGACTTCTACTTTTAGAGGCTTAGACTTAGTTGAATCAAGACAAGTTCAGTATCAAGTCCCCTTTTAGTCGAACTAGTTGATTGTTGAAAGGCTTGCCAAACCAGAGGACTAAAAATTTATCTCATACGCAAACCTGTAATGTGATATCCAAAAATATAGCAAACATTATAATGAAGTCGTTTATGATGAATGCATTCAGATTATGGAGATATCTCGACACCCTGTTTTTGCAACCGGGTATCCTGCTAATAATAGTGCCTTTTATTTATTTTTTAAGGTCTAGCACCGTCACTTATTAATAGTCATAGACTACGACAAAACTTTTGACAAGACCATCTAAAATTCAAATAATAATCTACCATTTGTCCATGATTTGAACATAGCTGCCACATACGGTCTGGTGCTCCTGCTATATTTTGAGATCCTTGATAAAATCCAAAGAAGAATCTGCAATGTCCTGACCTCGCATCTCGGCTTCAGTCACTTTTCCACTGTTTAAGCATAACTTAGCTGTGCCTTTTCTATAAATACTTTCGTGGTAATTATTCTGATGAATTTTTCTCTAAAAAAACTTATTTTTATCACTCCTCCCACCCAGAAAAATTATATATATGCGGACTTCATTGAGATTCTGATGTATTATGGTCACTGTAATAAGAATGGTAAGTAAGAATGTGTTGTTTTGGTATAAGGAATGTTATGGCATGTTTGATCCAGTGATTAAGTTTAAAGATAAGACAGGTGAAGAGCAGACTTTTCTCATCCTCCTTGTGGCTTTGTCCTACATTTTCTGGTAATACAGAAATAAATATAACTTTCTTCTATAGTACCTAGACTTTATGAATTATATGCGCAGTACTAGATTAGCGGCAAGGTCTCATTATGTTACAGCTCAAATGGCTAGATGTAACCGTAAGTTCTATGTTAGCAGTTTCTTCTATCACACTTCCCGCTTGTGGAACTCTTTTTCGGCTTCTTAATTCGTTTTTTTTATTGTTCTCTCTCCTTAATAGTTTTTTTCTCATTTTCTCTTACACTTCTTGTTAGCGGTTTTATTGTCTTGTTTAAGAATACTAGTGAAATAGCTTATTAATAACTAGTAGTACCCATGAATGTTCTGATGTACAACGAATAAATAACTCTTTGCGAGTTTCATGGCTATAAAATACCCGTGGAAATTTCTTTATTGAATCGTTAAATATTTGAGCTTAATGACTATAGCCAAATATCGCAAGTTCATCTTGTCGTGTGTTGTCTAAAAGCAGCATACCTCATAGTTTATAATGTATTTTTGTTTTCGCCAGCATTAAGTCCGGAGCTGGTTATGTTTCTTCATTTTATATGCGTTTAAAATCTCTCCTCCATGAAAGAGAAAACATGTAAATGTTCAGAATAGTTAACGAAATATTAAATAATTGGCATATACAGTTTTTGGCAGTGTAAGTTCCGAGCAGATCAAGCAGACCGAAATAGATGGGCTGTACAAGCAAAGATAAGACAAATTGAACGAAATTCAAGTTGATCTTACTAGTACTTCAAAGACGTTACGTAATAGCATGTGCCAAGCTGGATTAGATTAAAGTAGATTTCCATGTGGAGGGGAATCTGGAACGAAAACTGCCCACTGAAGACCAGCCTTATTTTTAAAAAATGATAAGGAATGAGAACGAACGACATCAATAATAGGTCTTATTCTTGAAGATTCGCCGTATAGAAGAAAGTGTACATTAAATAATCATTGTACAAATAGACGATTTGTACATTGACATACCCCGAAACATAGCTGAAAGCGTGTAATTGCATGTGTGTTCATATCGAACAAAGTCAGTTTTTGATGTGTTAGAATAGAACAACAGTTTCATTCATTAGAATCTATCTATCTATCTATCTATCTATCTATCTATCTATCTATCTATCTATCTATTTCTTACTTTTTCTTTCTTTCTCGGTCTCTCTATGTTTCCATATCTATCTATCTATCTATCTATCTATCTATCTATCTATCTATCTATCTATCTATCTATCTATCTCAGCCTGTTTCTTTCTATCTACAGATCTATCTATCGCAACCTCTTCATATCTATCTATCTATCTATCTATCTATCTATCTATCTATCTATCTATCTATCTATCTATCTCTTTCATTTTTCTTTCTTTCTTTCTCAGTCTCTCTATCTATCTATCTATCTATCTATCTATCTATCTATCTATCTATCTATCTCAGACTATTTCTTTCTATCTATAGATCTATCTATCGCAACCTCTTCATATCTATCTCTTTCATTTTTTCTTTCTTCTTTCTTTCTTTCTTTCTTTCTTTCTTTCTTTCTCAGTCTTTGTTTCTATCTTCATTCTCAGTCTATCTATCTATTCATCTATCATCTATCTATCTATCTATCTATCTTCTTTCTATCTATAGATCTATCTATCGTAACCTCTTCATATCTATCTATCTATCTATCTATCTATCTATCTATCTCAGTCTGTTTCTTTCTATCTATAGATCTATCTGTCGCAACCTCTTCATATCTATCTATCTATCTATCTATCTATCTATCTATCTATCTCTTTCATTTTTCTTTCTTTCTTTCTCAGTCTCTCTATGTTTCTATATCTATCTATCTATCTATCTATCTATCTATCTATCTATCTATCTATCTCAGCCTATTTCTTTCTATCTATATAGATCTATCTATGGCAACCTCTTCATATCTATCTCTTTCATTTTTCTTTCTTTCTTTCTTTCTTTCTTTCTTTCTTTCTTTCTCAGTCTCTCTATGTTTCTATATCTATCTATCTATCTATCTATCTATCTATCTATCTATCTATCTATCTATCTATCTCAGCGTGTTTCTTTCTATCTATAGATCTATCTATCGCAACCTCTTCATATCTATCTATCTATCTATCTATCTATCTATCTATCTATCTATCTATCTATCTATCTCAGTTTGTTTCTATCTATCTCAGTCTGTTTCTATCTATCTATCTATCTATCTATCTATCTATCTATCTATCTATCTATCTATCTATCTATCTCAGTCTGTTTCTTTCTGTCTATAGATCTATCTATCGCAACCTCTTCATATCTATCTATCTATCTATCTATCTATCTATCTATCTATCCATCCATCTATCTATCTATCTATCTATCTCTTTCATTTTTCTTTCTTTCTTTCTCAGTCTCTCTATGTTTCTATATCTATCTATCTATCTATCTATCTATCTATCTATCTATCTATCTATCTATCTATCTATCTATCTATCTATCTATCTTTCATTTTCTTTCTTTCTTTCTCAGTCTCTCTATGTTTCTATCCATCTATCTATCTATCTATCTATCCATCTATCTATCTATCTATCTATCTATCTATCTATCTATCTATATCATATATTCATTATCTATCTATCTATCTATCTATCTATCTATCTATCTATCTATCTATCTATCTATCTCAGTCTGTTTCTTTCTATCTACAGATCTATCTATCGCAACCTCTTCATATCTATCTATCTATCTATCTATCTATCTATCTATCTATCTATCTATCTATATCAGTATATTCATTATCTATCTATCTATCTATCTATCTATCTATCTATCTATCTATCTATCTATCTATCTCAGTCTGTTTCTTTTTATCTATAGATCTATCTATCGCAACCTCTTCATATCTATCTATCTATCTATCTATCTATCTATCTATCTATCTATCTATCTATCTATCTATCTTATACTTGACACACCTTTTTACATTTTTGTTTAACTATTTTTAAGTTTTCACCCAATATTAGGTTGATCTTAAAATAATTTTTAAAGTCGCCATTTTTCGCCCGGGCCGCCAGCAATTGTGACTTAGACTTAGCTGAATCAAATCATAATTCGTCTCTTTGTCTGTCTTTTCGCTTTTCAAGTGTAAATATGCAGACGCCAGTTGCAATTGAGTTCCGGTTGAAAGTATGCGTATGACATTCATCTTACATAAAATTCTTCCTTTTCTCAAGTTTCTTTTCTGTTTGGGGATATTGCTGATTTTACATGTATGCACACTCACTAAAAATACAAAGCAGGAATGGTTTATTGCAAGCTGCCCTCAAACGATGCGTGAAATTCTCTGGTATAGCGTTCACATGTCCTAACTTATTAGCATTAATTTAATTGAATTTTCTGTATTTATATCAGCATCTGACGGATGCGTTCTCCAACCTTCCTAATAACAGAATTAAATGAAATATTAATATTTTGCCGTGAAATTAGTTTAGCTAATGTCGCCATTCTTGCGGTTTCGATCATCAAATTTCGCCTAGCGCGATCTCCAACCTTCCTTATATTACCGTAATTATTGTTGTATTTTAGATTACTTGAACAGTAATCTTCATCTGTGCGTTCATTATCTATCTAATCTATCTATTTTCATTCTGTTCATATCTATCTACACGTAAGATCACGTCGAGCATGGTCAGTACTTAGATGGGTGACAATTTGGAAATACCAGTCGCTGTAAGCTTGGGTGGGCGGGTGGTGTAATGGATAATGACTCGGAATTATTAACAAGCGTACTGAGTTCGAATTCCATTTGAGTTCGTCTTATTCATTTACATGCAAATACTTTTGAGGATGGTATGAATCCACCTCTTCTCCCCACAGCTATGGATTAATTAGTAAGACTTCTGTCATTAACTCGCCATTATTTCAAAAAGGAAATTATTACAATATATATATATATAATAATCGACTCTCCCGTCGCGTTCGACGTATGAGGGTCAGGCCGATTAGTCCCCAGAAAACCGACATCCCGACACCGGCACATGAGATTTGTTTATAGTGGTGAAGGCCTTGTGCAGGACCAGCCACACTTTTTGGAGGGACGAATACAGAAACCTGGTGCACCGAATGCATGCCACAAGGTTCCCAAACGACCCTCCGCAGGTTTTGAATTCAGAGTTGTCCTTCTCCTAGACCAGTTGCCATCCTATATATATATATATATATATATATATATATATATATATATATATATATATATATATATTTTAAAACAATTGACCTCATACTCTCTAATAACCCTACAACCATACAACAAAATCCTCTACAAAAAACCAATGTAGTGTATCAGTTTAAATGTTCGTTCAAAGATTGTATCTCTTATACTAATAATAAACCTGCTACATATATTGGTTTTACTACAACCACACTCTCCCGTAGACTTACCTGTCACCTTTCTGATCTTTGTTATTTTAAGCAACATTACCTAGAAAAACATAGCCATGTACATAAAATTAGATAGATATCAGTTGATAACACAATAATGCTCACACATACATATAGTGAAAAGAACCTTCGGATATTGGAGGCCAGTTACATTCAAACAAAGCAGCTCACACTCAACAAAATTGCATTTCAAGCTAGCCACAACACATTACATTGCATCTAGACATTGATCCTGTTGTAATACTTCAGTCTATCGCGTGGTATGACGTCATAGAACCGCCTCATGAACTTACGATCTGCGTCTGTTATTCCTGGACCGTTAACGTCATATAGCAATCGTCTATGTCAAAATAACAAAATATCATCTTTGACGGTGGATATCTTTGTTTCATGTCTGTATAACAACTCTGAGGATGGCTTATGTGAGTCGAAAGCTCAGGACCAACTTAATAAAAAAATATCCAAATGTTGAACAATTTTTGTTGTTATTTTCATCCGGAAATTAAAGCAAACATTCCAACATTAGAACAGCTCATGATCAGATATAATAGACGTCCATTATCTGTTATATTTAATAATATGTTTAAATAAGAATCTACTGCTAATACAATATATATATATATATATATATATATATATATATATATATATATATATATATATATCGAATATGTATAACAGTTCAATTTACATTACATGAATCATTCAATGAATGATTCATGTAATGTAAATTGAACTGCACCACATATTTAATATTAAAATAACTGATCCGACGTGCAACTTTCGGATAATAACTGTGACATTCCTGTATTTATTGAACAATGTACTTCATGCCACATTGACTGAAAAACCTACCAGTACAAAAGAATTCTCCTATTACCATATTAGTACAAAAACTCACAACCTTAAAATTTAAAAATTCAACCTCAGCGTTGCGACCGCACGCTCCAAAAAAATTTCTTACAATTAACAATAACACATTTCGCAAAACATTTTTTCGGATTACATCTATATTTTCGTTGTCCTCTTATTACCGAGAAGTAAAAAACAAAAACAAATCTATTTCCATACCTGAAGATGTCTGTTGGAACAGACGAAAGCTTGTAAAAAACTAAAAAAGGCCTTATGCAACTGGAATTTATAAACAGGGATCATAACATTCATATACAGGTTCGGGGTTAATGTACTTTATTAAAATTGTTTGCGAGATGTATTCTCGCCATTTAAATCATTAACTTCTATTTTTGTAGGAATGATTCATGTAATATATATATATATGTATATATATATATACTCACATACTCACAGATACACACACACACACACACACACACACACACATATATATATAGAGAGAGAGATAAATATATATATATATATATTTCTAAATAACTAATAAATTTATTTTTAATCAGACATTTTTATCATTTCAAACATTGAGGATACCTGTATTCGAAATAGAGGATATTTCTCGATAGTGGTAAGAATAAATGCTGGTAGACATAATACAGACTGTGTGAAATAAAAATGAAAAGGGGCGTCTAATTCAAATGCGAGTATCCACTATATTTGAAGTAATAAAATGTCGGATTTAAAATAAATTCATTAATTCTTCAGAAATTGTCATCTTTACGTTTCGGATACGTAACTGAGCCAAAAAAAAAAAAAAAAAAATATCTGAATGTGAACTTTCCTTTAAAGGAAAAATAGAGATTTGCTGAACTGTGAAGCTCTCTGTAGCTTAGCGGTAAAGCACGACGGATTAAACAGTCGTTTACCCTAAAAAGACGGACGCAGGTTCGACTCCTGTTCTTTATTAAGATTTTCTTGATAGAAGTAATACGCACTGAATAAAACATTAAACATCGGGCATCTATTTCAAATAAAAGTATAGACTATAAAAACCGCTTTTGAACAGCATAGTCACTCAGATGTTTGATTGATTTGCTTTTGTAATCCCAGTACCACTAAATCCTGAATTTCGATAATGGCGATTTTGGAGATCAATTCTTAAAATAAGCCGGGTTAACTTGGATTAATAATGAGAAAAAGAATGTCAATGCAAAATGTAGTCGTGCTGGATTTTCGAATGTCACATAATTAGCTACTTGTAATTCTATCTGGCAAACTTTGTAATATATCATTAATGTGTTTTATTTAATCACTTCACCCCAAGCAAGGTGATACTACCACTAGGGCACAGGGGGTTATAGGGAGTAAAAAAGAATTACAGGGAGTGAAAGAGTAGTGAGGAAAAGGACAATACAAGAACCGGATTCAGAAAGACAGATGGAGATTGATGTAGTATTCCAATGTTTAAATATTGTAGTTGGCAGGGAAGCAAGAAATCAGAAGGAAGTTCCACAGGCGAGAAAAGCAACTACTACAATAGAACTGGGGGTTGAATCTGGCTACTTCAGCATTAAAATGGTGAGACCTAACTGCCAATCTAGTAGCCCACCTAAATTCATGCAGTTGCAGCACTAAGTAGAGCAGCTCATCAAGATAATTACCATGAAAATGTTTGTAGAAAATACAGAAGGAATCCACGTCACGGCGGTGAGAAAGTGACTGCAGTCGAGATGCCTGGGGACTGGTAAATACCATCAAATTGCAGTATCTCTTCTCTCTGTTGTGTTTCTGCTTTCAGGAAGTTCACGTTTTTGTAATGAGGAGAGCCTATTCCTGGGGATACCCACCCTACGATGCAATACCCTCATTGCTCTAAAAGTGGAAGATTTGGAGATACTAACGTCAGTGTGACAGTGGTAACAAGAAGAAGGGAAGTTTTTTTGTCTTTGGTCCATATATAATTATATAGGAAACTAGACGTTAATTTGAGCACATGTCACATCCTGTCGCCTGGTGGCTCCTAGCTATAAAGGTCACATCCTGTCGCCTGGTGGCTCCTAGCTATAAAGGCTCTGAACTTGTGGACTAAAGAATGTAGATCATCGAGATGACAGGTCAGAATGTATTATGTTGAATTACTTTGAATTTTGTCAAGAATCTTGAGATATATAATAGAAGCACCCGACCAGATATGGCAGCAATATTCAATGCACGGATGAATGGTAGATTTATAAATGTTCAAGATGGATTCTGACAAGAATTGTCTGGCATGACACAGTCAACCAACTTACCTTGCAGCAGATCTAGCAGTTGATTCAATATAGTCGCCCCGCTTTCATGTCAAAGTGAGACCAAGAAGGAGATAGCCTCACCCATGCTAATGGCAGACAAAAAAGTGGTAACCAAATGAAAGCAGAATGAATAACTATTAAGTGGAGGGGTCATTTTTTCTTTACAGCTAAGATGTCAATATATCCCCACCCACTTTTTGCCACTAAGCTTTGAAATGAAGCTTACGGCCATATCACGTTGAAACACCGGTTCTCGTTAGATGACCGAAGTTAAGCAACGTTGAATCTGGTCAGTGCCTAGATAAGTTACCGCTGGGGAATACCAGGCGCTGTAAGTTTGGATGTGCAGGCGGTTTAATGAATAATCCTGCTTGTTTGGCATGGTGCAGAGTTCTGTTGACAGGACTCTGCACCATGCCACACGAGCAGGAGAACCCAGTTATGTCAGACAATTTCTGCAACCACCTCACCCCTTATATCTGGCCACCTAACTCCCCAGATTGCAACCCCCACACATGATTATTATGCATGGGGCAGTTGAGTGAGAGACAAAAAAAAACTTCCTGTAACACCAAAGATGAACTAAAGGCAAAGATTATGGAAGCATTCACCAACTTAAACAAGAAGACAGTCCAGAAGATTTGCAGAAATTTCCGAAGTCGTTTGGAGACCGTGGTTGAAATTCATGGCGATTTTATTGAATAAATTTACTCTTTAGTATTCAAGATATTTTTATTTAATTTTGGTAAATATATTTGTTAAAATGCGATGCCAGTGTTATTTTCATTTTTGTGTAATTTAGACGACAATTTATCCATAGCACCCTGTATATTTGTAGCTCAAATAATTGTAGCTCAAATAATTGTAACTCAGTCTGGCAACCCTGCTTGGAGATCAATAATATTTTATTAACAAAAAAGCGTATATTAAGAGGGGGGGGGTCATAAATAGGTCCCCCACTTTTTGCCACTCGGTATTCAAATGTTCAATTCATGATTTCTAACCCCATCATTTAATCCTGATAATATATTATCAATATTTGATTAATGAATGAAAGCTTAGTGAGGGAGCAATTTTCATTTACAGGTAAGACGTCAAGAGATCCCCACTTTTTACCACTAAGCTTTCAAATGTAGCTCAGTTCATTACTTGTAGCTCAGTCTAGCAACCCTGCTTGGAGATCAATAATATTTTATTAACAAACAAGGGGATATTAAGTGGGGTGCATTTTTCTTTTATAACCGCCATAAATAGATCACTCCTCAACTTCTGTCGAAACGGTTTTCAAATTCTAAGCCTGCTAATATATCATCAATATTTGATTAATGAGTGAATATTAAGTGTGGGATCACTTTTCCTGATAAGACGTCATGAGATCACCACTTTTTACAACAAAACTTTCAAATGTAGCTCAATTTATTAATTGTAGATTGGTCTGGCAACCCTGTGTTGAGATCAATCAATATTTTATTAACAAGCCTGTGTATATTATGTGGGGGATTACTTTTCATTTATAATTTTCCCACATTATATTCTATATGTTTCTCTATTCCTTAAAACAGTCTTTTAGGCAGCGTTGCCAGATTTAGGCTTCTTTTGAAAGGTTAACGTTGCTAAAATCTGAATTTTGGAAATTTTGATTTTTTTTCGGCTATTTTAAAAATGGTCTGCTCTAACCTGGACTACTAATGAAAAAAAAAAAAGAAAAATATCAGTTTAACTCTTAGAAGTGCTGGGCTTTCAAATATCACCTAATTCATTATTTGTAACCAAGTGTGGCAAACTTGCTTCCGTCTCTACCTTTGAATAAAGTTTCCGTGAACTTTTACATACATATTCCTCGTCTCTCGATAATACTATATTCATGGCATGGTTTCTGGTACATGAGGACAGATGTACACTTATGACCATTTTTAGTGATATCTGCCAGTGAATTTCCCCATTCAACATATTGAACTAAACAGCTTTTCTGTGAACGCCCTTACCTCATACCTCAGCCTTTGTCCTCTTTCGTCGTTTGCTATTTGCTTTTTATTTACTGCCGCCGCCTCAGACATCACACTTTTTTTTTCCCCTTGAGATTTCACTTGCTCCTTTCTATCTTTTCTCGTTTTTCCAATCTCTACAAAATTTATTTCGGATATTTTTCCCTCATTTTTTTTTTATTGAGGAGAATCTGATGTTCTTTATTTATTGCTTTCTTTATAACATTTTTTCTTCCATTTTTGCCCTTTACTTTTTCTATCTAACGTATATCTTTTTCTTCACTTTTTCTTGTAGAGCCATATTTCCCGTCTTTCTGTCTTTCTGTCTTTCTTTCTTTCTTTTTCGTATGACCCCTTTTCTTTCTCTCTAAATTTTGTATTTTTCATTTTGTGATTTTTATTCTTTCTTTCTTTCTTTCTTTCTTTCTTTCTTTCTTTTTTGTATAACTAATTTTCTTTCTCTCTAAATTTTGTATTTTTTTTATTTTGTGACTTTTTATTTCTTCTTTCTTTCTTTTTCCCTCTTTCTTTTTCTCTTTTTTATTTTCTATCTTTTTCGTATGACTCCTTTTCTTTCTCAATATTTTTCATTTTGTGATTTTTACCTTCTTCTTTCTTTCTTTCTTTCTTTCTTTCTTTCCTTTTCATATTCCTCCTTTTTTTCTCTCTAAATTTTGTATTTTTCATTTCGTGATTTTTATTCTTTCTTTCTTTCTTTCTTTCTTTCTTTTTTTCTTTCTTTATGCTTTTCTTTTTTGTATAACTAATTTTCTTTCTCTCTAAATTTTGTATTTTTTTATTTTGTGACTATTTATTTCGTCTTTCTTTCTTTCTTTCTTTCGTTTTCCCTCTTTCTTTTTCTCTTTTTTATTTTCTATCTTTTTCGTATGACTCCTTTTCTTTCTCTATATATTTTGTATTTTTCATTTTGCGATTTTTACCTTTTCTTTCTTTCTTTCTTTCTTTCTTTCTTTCTTTCTTTCTTTCTTTCTTTCTTTTACCTTCTTTCTTTTTCTCTCCATTCTTTATTTTCCTTCTTTTTTGTATGACTCATATTCTTTCACTCTAAATTTTGTGTTTTTCATTATGTGGTTTTCTTTCTTTAATTTTTCAATATGGCACTTTTTCTTTTTCTCTAATTTACCTCATTTTCCTTTATGACTTTTCTTTTTTTTTCATTCTTTCTTCATTTCTTTGTTCTTCCTTTCTTTTTCATAAAACACTTTTCTTTATTTAGCTTTTCTTTTTTCATTGCTTAGGCTTTCCTTCCTTCCTACCTTCCTTCCTTCCTTCCTTCTTTCCTTCCTTCCTTCCTTCCTTCCTTTCTTTCTTTCTTTCTTTCTTTCTTATTTGTTATTCTTTCTTCCCCATTTCTTTATTCATTTTTTCATTCCTTCCATTCCTTTATTCCTTCTCTCTTTAATTCCTTCTTCTCTCCTTTCCATTCTTTCTTCTTTATTGTTCTATCATTTTTTAATCTCGCAAATCTGCTTCTGTCCTTTTCTTGCCCATTTCTTTCTTTCTTCCTTTCAGCGTTTTTACCAAAAAAACCCGACCGTGCAACCCTAATTATTAACTAAATGTACACTCAACATTCCCCCAGCCCTTGAGTTCATCTTTCCCTAGAGACAAGACCACATAAAATGCGTTACATCTCTTCGTAAGCATCTGTCTCAATAATGGTGGAAGAAACGTTGCCTGTTTGTAGCCGAGTTGTCAGTGATGACAGCATTTGTACTAAACGCCATCAGATAAACCTATAAAAAAAAGAAGATTCACTTGTGCCAAGGATTTACATAGATCTTACCTGGCATAAGTTTTAACTTCAGAAACATGCAATACCTTGATGAAAAATTATTGTAAACTACTGCACGTGTGAAAAGGAGGATTTTGCAAGAAAAGAGGTTAATTAAATGTGGTTGTAATTAAATGTTCCAGGTAATCATAAATAAACTCTAATTAGTTAAGAGATAGACATTCAAGAGGCGTTGCTAACATTTCAATTATCAAGCACACGTTGTATGTCTTGAAAGGATGTTTATTTATGCACAAGACTGACCACGCAAGGCATGTTAACAAAGTGATAAGTAAAGTTTAAGTCTAACCTAATAATCCATTTCTGTTGAACATATGATGTTGAATTTAAATTAAGAAGCTTTCTTCAAGAGCTCCGCTCGAAATAATGTCATGGTTTATTCAGTGATTGTAAGATCACAAATTCACTCAATATATGTTTTATGTTAAACAGAATCGTCAGGTCTGACGATTGCGTTTAAGTATGAAGCAGAGAGATTATACCGTTATACATCTATCTATCCATATATATAATATATATATATATATATATATATATATATATATATATATATAACTACGAACCTAAAAAGCCTGGTTCTTTAGGTTCGTAGTTAGATTTGCTCTACTTAGCGTATTGAGCACTTTGCTTAGTTATTTTACGTTACTCGTGTCGGAGGTTTTTTTTTTTGGACTCTGAGCTTGGATTCTGGACGATTGTTTTCGTCTGAATTACATCTTCTTAGTTCGTTCTTTTTTTTTTTTATTCCTTATTGGTTTGTTCATTTACAAGCCAAAACACATGAGGTTTTTTCCGTACGAGTATAAATACTTATATTTATAAGATTATATATATATATATATATATATATATATATATATGTGTGTGTGTGTGTGTGTGTGTATTAGGATTGATGTGTAAAGTGGAGGTGAGTAGCACAGGATTTTCTGAAAAAAATCCTGGATAGTTCGTTAGAAACCTAATCCTATCAATCTACCCCCATACATGCATACATACATATACACACATATATATGTACACTCACAAAATACAGACGTACACACACATATATATATATATATATATATATATATATATATATATATATATATATATATATATATATATATGTATGTATACACACAAAATATTATATGGTGTTCTGCTAAAAATACAAAGAAATATCTGCAATGTTAATCGTCCTGACCTGGCATCTCAGCTTCAGTTACTTTCCCACTGATGTAACATAGTTTGCCTCTGTCTTTTCTATAAATATTTTCATGGTAATTATTGTGATGAACTTTCCTTTATGGTACATAGACATTTTTTTTTAAATTTAAGGACAGTACTAGATTGGCGGCATTTAAAAAAAGAAACTATGATGTAAATTTTTGTAACTTTGTATAATATTTATGCATTACACCCTAATCTTTATTCGGTAAAAATTTCATTGCTAATCATGCATTACTTTTTAAGTAATACACATATTTATATCTTTGTTGTTTCCGTTCCTTATATTATGGGCCGCTATATATATATATATATATATATATATATATATATATATATATATATATATATATATATATATATAGTGGACTCCTGTCGTATTCGACATATGAGGGTCAAGCAGCTCAGTTCCTAGGATCGGACAGCCAGACACCAGCACATATCGTTTGATTGTAGTGGTGAAGGTTTTGTGCAGAACAAATGACACTTTTTGAAGGGTCGAATACAGACCTGGTTCACTACGTGCAACAAGGTCCCCAAATGACCCTCTGCAGGTTTTGAATTCAGAGTTGTCCTTCCCTTCAGACCAGTTGCCATCCAAGGCTATAGAACCAAGTTTGCCCTGATATTTACTCATAACTGGGGGGGAGAAGAGGAGTATTAATACTTTTCCCAACATTATTAGCACGTTAGTGAATGTAATGGTTTCGACCGGAATTCGATTTTGACTCACCGAGCCTGCATATATATATATATATATATATATATATATATATATATATATATATATATATATATATATATATATATATATATATATATATATATATAAAAATAAAATAACAGCGTCGTGTAATGGTTAGCAAGTTTGTCTCGCTGGAACATATTACGACTGAGTAGTGAGTTCAAACCTCACTGGGTGCTCCATACTTCCTGCCTTGTGCTACATCTATTGTATTATATAGGTATTGTAATTATTTACATTATTTGGATATATAACACACTGTTGTCCTCATCTTTATTGTCATATTCACGACGTTTTAGCCCTGGTACGCTCCAGCCTTCCTCATGGACACATAGTCCAGTGGTTAAAAGCGTTGGTTAGATCCAGTGACTTGACCGAAAGAGTTGTGAGTTCGATACCTAGCTACGACAGTGGCGAACAAAATCTTGAAGAGTTGAGTTAAAGAGAGATAACTGAAACACCCGGAAGAGGCATGTCACGTGGAACAAGAACAATCTGCTACAGTGGACGAAATAAACGGTTCAGCCTCAAATTTCAATCATTTGATGAAGGCCTGAGCGTACAACGACCGAAATGTCGTGAACAAGACAATAAAGATAAGAACAACGGTTTGAACAATGTAAATAATGTAAATAAATAATATATCAGTCTTCACTTTAATAGTTGTATATTTTCTAACAGTGACAATGGCTCTGACCGAGTTAATATTGAATTTTTGCAAGATGAAATTTTAACACTCGCTAAGGACATAGCAAATTAAAAATTGTGCTTAAAGTCATCTACTGCAAGCGCTTAAGAAATGAAGGTACTTACTCGAACAAAATGTGCGAGTTCCGGGTTTTCTTTTGCAAAGCGAACCAAAGTAAATCCAGACCTTTCGACGCCAAGGTTTACCTCCGACCTGTAAGAAATGAAAAAAGGAAAACAAAGTAAAGTATTTGATTTAATGATTGGTTACAAAAATTGCTCACAAAAGATATATAATTCATAATGACGTTAAACATTCACCAACACTAAAAAAAAATTTAACAAAAATAATGTTAACTTCAGCTATAACTTCGTTAATAAGATCGATAAATCTATATCCCAACATAACATCCTCACATTAAATAAATATATTTCCAACAAAGACAACGTTATTTTAAAAGAATAAATGCAACTGCTGAAAAAATATTATCTGTCCTTTAAACGGCCAATGTGTGACTGATAATATTGTATACCGAGTTAGTATAAATTCCGGTAACGATGTCAATTTTATTTTGGTTCCACTGAAAATCGTTGGGAATTTCGTTTCTATCATCAAAGGAATGACTTTAAGTAATGTGAAATGCAAAAACAGCACTGCAGGGATATTGTAGCAAGAGCCAAATGAGAAAGGCAATAAATGTAATTTATGTCTTGTTGAAAAGTTAGTTATCTTAAAACACTTAAATAACACTAGTTTATTAAACAAGAGAAATGAATTGATAGTTAGATCATCATCATCATCATCCCCTTGGCTTTTGTAATCGTAGGGGGATCCGAATGTCGAAGCCACACTAAATCTCATCCACAACGGTCTATCAACGACAGCCATTAGCAATTCTGCTACAGTCATACTTGTCCATTGTTTGACATTGTCCAACCAGTTTTTGTGTTGGCATCCTCTCCTACGTCCACTTTCAACGGTGCCGTGCATGATGGTCTTGCACAGGCTATCGTGCTTTGTAACGCCATTTTTCTCCATTTGACAGTGGCAAGACTGATGTCCCACAAAACTTTCAATCATTTTCCGTACAAACTCATTGGTTTTATGTTCCCAATAGAAGATGTCAAGGAGTTTTCTCATGCATTTGTTCTCAAACGCTTGGGTTCTTCTCTCTGTTTCTGCATTTCACATCCATATAGAAGGATGGAGACTACCAGCGATTTGTAGAGTCTGTACTTCATTTGAATGCTGATTTTGATCCTCCATATTCTTGCCAATTTAGCTATCGCTGCGGCAATCCGTGAGCAGATTTCCGAGTTGCAGGTACCATCTTCAGACAATGTTGCTCAAGTATCTAAAACTGGACAGTTCTTCCATTGAATTCCTGTTCATAAGTAATGTTGATACAGCTGATACTGTTTGTGTTATTCGCCAATATTTTGGATTTCTGGGAGCTGACCTGCATTCCATATGCTCCTGCTCTTTCTAAAAGTTTATTGGTCAAATCCTGGAGCTCACTGTTATTACTTGCTATGGTTACATGAAGGCATAAAAATAAATATCATCTTAAATACATTGATTAAGTTTTTTTTTTTATTTTTAATATAAATTATGTCTTTTTCGATTTTTTAAAAAAAATAACAAGTAATCTCCCTTTATGCTTAATATAAAAAATTAATATTCACTACTGTAAATATATATATATATGTATTTTTATACATTTTCTGCAATTCCAGATTAATATACAACTGTGCTAACATTGCGATAACCAGATATTTTGATTAAAATTCAAATTAAGCAACGGCCAGACTATAATCAGCACCCGAAGACTGCATTGAGCATTGTTATGGGACGTTAATCATAATAACATAATGGACTATTCCATACGTAATAAATACTGGGCCTCAAGAGGAAGCAGAGAGTTCAGTCAGAAGTCGGGCGACCGGCTGATCGGTTGAACTCTCTGCCTTCGGGCGGGGAGGAACCCGAAGGAGGCGACGCCGAAGGGCGGAGTCTCTTTCGGGGAGGTAAACCGACCCTGAACCCGTTTATACGGCTTCAAAGGGCATATTTTGGCCGAGGCCCACGGGCTCGAGATCCCACGGGCTCGGAGATCCCACGGGCTCGGAGATCCCACGTTAAACCGGCCTTGTGCCACATGATGCCCTCGCTGGGGGGGTGACTAAATACCGTTCAGTCTGAAGTCGGACGACCGGCTGACCGGCAAATCGGTTGAACTCTCTGCCTTCGGGCGGGGAGGAACCCGATCGAGGTTACGCCGAAGGGCGGAGTCTCTTTCGGGGAGGTAAACTGACCCTGAACCCGTTTATACGGGTTCAAAGGTTATATTTTTGACTGAGCCCACGGGCTCGGAGATCCCACGGGCTCGGAGATCCCACGTTAAACCGGCCTTGTGCCACATGATGCCCTCGTGGGGTCGGGAGGACTAAATACTGTTCAGTCTGAACTCTTGAGTGAGGTCCGTTAGGAGTCCGTCAGTCAGTCAGAGAGAGCGAGTCAGTCAGTCGAGTCAGAGGCAGACCGAAACAGAGTCGCGTTCAGACAATTAGTACAAGACATTGGAATAGTGATACTGGTCGAGACTCCATTGTTTTTCCTATTTCCTGATTGTTCGTACTAACACTTTCTACTTCTCTGTATATATTCCTGTTTGTAATATATCTGTGTTATTCCATATCCGTGTTCGAGTTCTTTATTGGTTCTACCTTGGACCATCACCGTGGTACAAGGAACCGGACCATAACAAGCATGAAACTCCAAGTAGTGCTATCGGTGAGTTTTAATATGTATATTTATTAACACACACACACACACACACACACACACACACACACACACACATATATATATATATATATATATATATATATATATATTGATAGTATTAGTGTTAAATATACATATATATGCAAAATATATAAATACCCATACATGTATATTTTTTTAATAAAAATTCCAAGAGGTTAGAATCCTATATATATATATATATATATATGTGTGTGTGTGTGTGTGTGTGTGTGTGTGTGTGTGTGCATGTGTATGTATGTATATGTATGTGAAAAGTGTGTGTATATGGATATAGATGGATATGTGTATGTGTAGATATGTGGATATATTTATATATGTGTGTACATGGGTATATGTTTGTGTGTATGTGGGTACACGCCTATGTGTATGTATATACGTGTATATGTTATTGTGTATGTGCGTATTCGCATGTGTGTTTGAACATAGAAATATAGGTCCTTGCTAGATTAGATAATCGTTATATTTATTTTTTATATGTTTATATTTGATTTGTAACCTGTAGTCGATATTAAATTTGTCAAATTTTCTCAATTACACAGCGGCCCTTTCAGTAAATGTTCAAATTTACTTTCCTTCGCCCCATCTCTCTCCCCCACCTCGTCTTTCCCTCCCTCTTATTCTGATCTTATTCTGATCTTATTAGATCGTCTATGGTGTGTGTATGTCACCACGAAATGTATCTTTATGCATTAGCCATCCGACAACATTCATATTTCTCTTACTTAAACCCCTTCCACTCACCTCTCCTAAAATTCTCTCTGTTAAGGTTTAATCTCCCCCATTCTCTAGTATGTTACCCCTCATACCTACACTCTCTCTAAATTCTGTTTTTATTTCCGGAGTTGTTTTTTTCTGTTTTCTTTTTGAATTTGTAGGTCTGATGAATTGGATCGTATTTACGATTCCAATGGAATTAATTATGACCATGGAATATTAATGTTTAAGCCTTTTTTTATATATATATATATATATATATATATATATATATATATATATATATATATATATATATATACACACAAATACACACACACACACATATATATATAATGAATATAATAAAAGTTGACTATTAAGTTCTCTTAGCCCACGCGTTTCATTCTCTGACAGACTTTTTCAAGGTAAATGTGAAGAGTTTTATTTTACAAGTATTTATAAATAAAAGTAAAATAAAAGTAAAAAGGTTAATTTTTTAAGAGACGCACATAGATATTCATCAGGTTAACTGAAAAGTCAAGGTAAATTATGGAGCATGCTAAGTTTTAAAGATGTAATGTAATCGATCCTGACTTGGTATCTCGACTTCAGTCACTTTCTCACAGATGTGACGTGGCTTTAGTCGATCTTTTCTACAAATATTTTCATGGTAACTACTCTGACAAGCTTTTTCTTTGGTGCCCTGACGACATGAATTTAAGCGTGCTACTAGATTGGCATCGAGGTCCCACCCTTTTACTGTTGAAATATTTAA
>CAHIKZ030005385.1:797500-822500 GCA_903632075.3 Acanthosepion pharaonis | reverse complement strand
GAGATTTCATCAGTGACCATGGCAGACTTTTGGCCAAGCACACATTCCCCAGAATTGACAATCATCATATTTCCCAAATATCGTCTCTTGCGACTATTTCCTCTTTCCAAAAATCAAATCCCACTTGAAATGAGCAAGATCTCAAGACGTCGAGAAATTCTAATAGAATGCAATGAGGCAGCTGCTTGCTATTAATAAAAGGAGTAAACAAGAATGCTTTCATCATAAACGGACTACTTCGAAGGAGATTAAATGCTGAATTGATATGTGTTGTAGTTTTCTTTTTATAGCACCAGTCCCGATACTTTTTGATCAGACCTTGTATATTAAAAGCATTCAAATCACCATGATAATCTACTTGCTTCATACTAACCACTGAAAAAATAGCGCTAAATTTATAATAATAATAATAATAATAATAGGTTTTCATCTCATAAAAATTAAGAATATCTATTTTGACGAAGAACTTAAATACGAAATCCGATCAAAAAGTATCGGGATTGTTGCTACGGTAACGGAATTAAAGTACGCAATGAGAAGCCACTTGTCACAGATTGACCTTGAATGCTGTCGCGTACACACACTAAGTTATAACGTTCTCACTCACTCACTTTGTTTATAGCAGTGCTGGGAAGGAAAGTGTGTAGAGTGTGATTGTCTCACCACACCAGAGAGATTTCATCAGTGACAATGGCTTGTACAGCAGTTTTTGGCTGAGCGAAACATTCCCCTTGTCCGGCAACCATCATATTTCCATGATCTCACTCTTTGAGACTTTTTCCTTTTTTCAAAAATTAAGTCCCAATTTACGACGCTGGATAAAGTCTGTGGCTTCAGAAGGGGATTACTTCGAACGTGATTGAATGCCGAATTGATATGTTTTTTTAGATTTCTTTTCATAGCACCAGTCCTGTTACTTTTCAATCAAACAAATCTACATAATGCTGCAAATGATCACACTGAATTTCTAAGTGGCTCAAAAACGATGTTATCAACGCGTTGAAAACACGGTTTAAATTTATATCGCTGTTAACACCAAGCGCCATGATAGGTTATGTCAAGAGAAGCGGTGAAATGGCGAAGAATTTTGATGATAAAATGTTGCAATCGGGCAGCACTCAACAACTTAAAACACAGAGAGGCAGACAGCGTAAAGATGAAACATACTAAAATATTAGACTCATTTATCAGACGAATGCTCGCCACAACTTCCTTTACATTTATATCTGTAACCCATACCTTGCCATCGTTCGTGGAATGATTTCCTATCGCCTCCTCTATAGTTCTGCCTTTAATTTCACTACTTGCCACTTTCAGAGCTACTTTTAAAATAAGTTAGGCTAACATTGGACTATAAATGAGAAGAAAGTCAATTTAAAATTTAGTAATGTTGGTTTTTCAAATGTAGCTTAATACTTAATTTATTTCCAGGTATGACAAACTTACTTGTAGATCATCAATATTTGCTAAACAAACATTTAGATATTAAGTCGGGGATCACTTTACATTAACAACCAAGTCATAAATAGATCCGTCATATTTTACCACGATGCTTTCAAATATAGCCTAACACTCAATTTATAGCCCAATCTCCCCAACCTACATGTAGATTGTCAATATTTGATGAACAAGCATTTGGATAGTAAGTCAGTGATTACTTTACGTTTATAGCCAAATCATAAATAGAACCCCCCCATTTTGTAACTAGGTCTTTAAATGTAGGCCAATACGCTACTTGTAGCCTATTATGGCAGCCGTGCTTGTAGATCAATATTTGATTAACAATCAAATTAATATTAAATTAGCGATCAATTTTCTTTTACAACCAAGTTATAAATAGATCCCTCACATTTTTCTTCTCGATTTTCAGATTTCGTTTCATTGAATCCATCGTGGAATGATTTCCTGTTTGCTCTCCCCGAGGTTTTTGAATTCAGAGATGTCGTTCTCCGAGACTAGTTACCAGTTAAGGCGGTGGTTTCCAGGCTGTCTTTCTGGGTGGAGAAGAAACGGGTTCATGCCTTTCCCTGGTGGCATTAGTACAAAATGAACGTAAACAGTCTCAGCCAGGTTTCGAAGTCGGCTGATTCCATTTCCCATTTTGTTAACCGTCAGCAAACAGTCACTTATGCCCAATGTTGACATGTCTTCAGTTAAAAAGAATACGTATGGAAGGTACTGAAAATCAGAATATGAAAATTTGAAATTTTCTGGACTCAATCTGGCATCAGCAGGAAACGAAAACGCCGACCAATTTACTTAATAAAATAGCTTTGTTTTTTTGTTTTTTCAGTAAGTTCACCGTGTATCAGATCGGGGGAGGGGTCACTCGTGGAAGAGGGTTACGTTCGGAAGCAGTTGGTACGGATAGGAGTGGAAGATAATGGTTAACCCTAGACTTGAACAGACTGTAGTGATCAGGGAAACGTCCTCTTGGGAGTCGGTTCCACAGAGCAGTGGTTCTCAGGAAGAAGTTGTTCCAATGGAAATTACTTCTTACTGATAGAATACAGAAGGAATGTGGATGGTTTGTTACTATGTAAGTGGCATGGTGGGTCCTCGACGTGAAGCTCAGAACTGTGGTCCAAAGAATTTAGTTCGTCTGAGCACTTTAAAAGGAAGTATCGATAGAGCAGCGATAGGCTTGCCACATCCTGCCTGTGAGAGAGACTTTGGAGGATGGAAAATAATTCATCACCCAAAAGGACTCGGAAGTGTTTTTGGACTCCAGCCTTGATAGAGTCCAAATATAACAACAGTGCTCTATTTTGGGTCTGCGCTGGCTCTTGTAAAAGTAGAGGATAGCATGTGGAGTTAAATATTTACTGGAACGCTACATCGAGCCGACCATTTTAGCTGCATCTTTAGCGATGGCTGATATGGACGAGTTTTTTTTTTAATCATTCCACCTCAAGCTAGGCGGGAATGCCACGAGTACGCAAGGGATTACAGGGGGTGATAGTGAGAGAAAAGACCAAGTATGGAAAGTGATGTCAGCCCAAAGTCGGGACCACGGAAGGAAAACACGGAACACGGATTAGAGGTAAGAAAGATATATTAAACAAAAAGGTTACAAAGATAGTGTAAGTGTAAGCGGAGCTTACTATGTGCTAGTGTCCAATATTGGTAGTCGTACGCGGCTGATACTACGGTATTAGATCTCTCTCTCTCTCTCTCTCAGAGTATTATATCGCATACTTTATAGTCCTGGAAGAGTCCATATTGTAGGTATGTTACGGTCTCACAACAGAAAGGATTGAGGAAATAACAAAAGAGGAACGGGATTTAAGAAGATGGCGATCGACGATGCAATTAAAGTTTTGAAGATTGTAGTTATCAGGGAAAAAGTAAACGGAAGGAAATTCCATAGGCGGGAAAATTAAGGTTATAGTAAGTAACCCGAAAATCCTGCTGCGCCATATTCAAAAATAAAATGGAAAGCTTATGTTTGATACTATAATTATTTCGGACTATTGTTCTCATTTTGTTTGTTATAAATATTATTATAGAAACAACGTTTCAGTCAACTATCCTCTGGCTATCATCAGGTGTTTATTGTTTGGCTGATATGGGACATCTGCAGATTATAATGTTGTTTTGCCCCGTTGGTGCAAATTCGTTTCTTCTTGACCAGTATTTTACCATTTGACTGAGGGATTGAACTCACAACTAGATGACAGTAGTGTAACTTGGAGCCTTTATCTTCAATGTCCGATGTTTTTAACATTTGGTTATAATAACGAGTACGTACAGGTCGCCCATAATTTCGCATTTCATTTTTGATATGAGTTATTGTCAATATCCCTTAAGCCTTTTTTATAATTATTTATTACAAAAGACCAGATTTAAAATTTAATAACAATTCAGAGTTGCTTTTTAATTTTTATGTCAAAGCTGAATATACAGATTAGTTATATCCATTAAAAACGTTATGTTGAGCAAGATATAAAACACATATAGATATAATTACTAAAGCCGCATTTTTATGCCGTTTCACTATTATTGTCAAACTTAACCATCTTCCCAATGAGTAACCAACTTGATTAAACATATTTACCCATTGGCGAACGTTGGGATAAAATATGAGGTATCCCAATAGAGAAATGGCAAAGGAGAGTTTCAGCAAATTTTGTCCTCAGTCGAGTGGCCCACCCACTCTAGAATCGACCTTGTGGCGTATTTCCTTTAAGTAGGAGTGCGGATATATACCACCCCACACTTTATTGCGCGTTTACTATTAACATGCTTATCTCCGGGTGGCCATGTCTCTAAGCAGTCCCTCTCCCATGTCACTAAAAGAAAGTCTTAGGGAAGTCTGAACAATTTTTGTTGATGCTCTCAGGTACACGCGGTGAGAACCTTTAAGTCGACACCGTGTCAAACTTGTTTACACGCAGACGAGGATAAATAGAAGTAAACAAAATGTAAACGTTTTTATCTATGTTTTTCTTTTTTCTTTAATTTGATTTTTTTTATTTATTTATGTTCACCTCCATGACACACCCATACAGGTAGTACGTCTCCCATCGCACAAACCGAGGGAGGCCTGTGTCAGTCTCTGATACCCGAGTCGTCCAAATAATGAAGTGTTGAGGGAACTGAAACTTATTCTCCCTAGTCTTATGGGCCGCTACGATTTCGCCTTTATGTGCTAGATTTCGTACAAGCGCGTGTACTGATAAATACTAATCTCACCATCCTATTTTGGAGACGTGAACATAAATAGATAGCAACATCTAATTAATGCCGGATAAAAAGATAATATAATTAATACCAGAGTTCTTATATGCTGAACAATCTCCTCTCAGGTGAAGAGACTTGAAGCGATAGAAATGTACTGAGAATACCATGGACCCAACATGTGAGCAATGGTGAAGTTTTTTATATAATGAAAATATAAAGGACTCTTATACTTAACATCAGAAAGAGAGAGTTTATATTTCTAAGTAACGAGGAAAGAGGGCTTGGTAAATTTGATACTCACAAGAGAGATTGAAGCTAAGGGAGACGGCGGAAAAGAACGCATAACCTACCTAGAGAGCGTGTGTAAATGGCTGGTAGGAAAAAGGTTTAAGAGAGATAATAAAAAGCCAAAATGTTATTAAGGAGGGTAAATGTAATATTATTAAAGAACGCAAAATTATGGAGATTCATGATCGCCAACCTCCTGAAGTGGCACGATACACGAAAGAATAAGCGTTAATTCCAAATGTTTGTGAGCCTATAATTAGCCTTACATTTTTATTTCATTTAATGTCAGTTTTAAGCGATATTTTGAAACAGGTGCACACGCACAGACATACGGACAGAAAATCAATTTGATGGGTAATTTTCATGGATGCGAGACGGCATACATTCAAACTTTGAATTTATTAGATTAAAACTTATATAAGATACAGATTTTATTTGTTCTGTTTATACCGCACTAACTGTTGATGAAAAGCAAATAAAATCCATTAGCTCGAATTCCCTTTCCCAAAGGAGGCGTTATCTTTTAAAAATTATTGCGACATGCAATTTCTCACCCTGACAGCTGGGGGTCAAAAGTAGGCTAAATACATCTCTGGGTCACATGTTTACTCTATGTAGTTCGACATTTTCGACTCTCCTGCAAACCAAACCTTTGTCTACATTTTCTACTCTCCTGCAAACCAAACCATTGCCTATATTTTCGACTCTCCTGCAAACCAAACCTTTGTCTACATTTTCTACTCTCCTGCAAACCAAACCTTTGTCTACATTTTCTACTCTCCTGCAAACCAAAGCTTTGCCTATATTTTCTATTTTTGCCTATATTTTCGACTCTCCTGCAAACCAAACCTTTGTCTACATTTTCTACTCTCCTGCAAACCAAACCTTTGCCTATATTTTCGACTCTCCTGCAAACCAAACCTTTGTCTACATTTTCTACTCTCCTGCAAACCAAACCTTTGTCTACATTTTCTACTCTCCTGCAAACCAAACCTTTGCCTATATTTTCGACTCTCCTGCAAACCAAACCTTTGTCTACATTTTCTACTCTTCTGCAAACCAAACCTTTGTCTACATTTTCTACTCTCCTGCAAACCAAACCTTTGTCAACATTTTCGACTTTCCTCCTGCAAACCAAACCTTTGTCTACATTTTCTACTCTCCTGCAAACCAAACCTTTGTCAACATTTTCGACTTTCCTGCAAACCAAACCTTTGTATCCATTTTCTACTCTCTGGCAAACCAAACCGTTGTCTACATTTTCTACTCTCCTGCAAACCAAACCTTTGTCTACATTTTCGACTCTCCTGCAAACCAAACCTTTGCCTATATTTTCGACTCTCCTGCAAACCAAACCTTTGTCTACATTTTCTACTCTCCTGCAAACCAAACCTTTGTCTACATTTTCGACTCTCCTGCAAACCAAACCGTTGTCTACATTTTCGACTCCCCTGCAAACCAAACCTTTGCCTATATTTTCGACTCTCCTGCAAACCAAACCTATGTTTACCTTATTTCACCAAAGCCAGAATTATGTTTGTCTTTGACCCCCGCGCAGACCAAGCCTACGTCTATTTTTATTCTCGTACAAACCAAACCTGGTTTACGGCCACATGACGTTGAAACATCTGCTCCCGTATGATCTCCGAAGTTAAGCAACGTCAAGCTTTTTCTGTATCTAGATGAGTAACCACTTGGGGGAAAAACAGGTGCTATAATCTTTGATGTGCAATTAGTATGGCTTGGGGCTTTATCACGCTGAAACACTGGTTCTCGTACGATCACCGAAGTTAATCAGCGTCGATCCTGATCAGTTACTAGTTAGGTGTTCGCTTGGGAATACTAGGTCTTATAAGTTTTGATGTGCGAATGATGTAATGGATAACGGCTCGAAGTCGAAGTGCTGAGTTCCAATTCCAGTCGAGTTCGCTGTATTCACTTATGCGCAAGTGCTCATGGGAAAGGTATGAATCTAACCCTTCTTCCCCAGCTATGGGTTAATTAGTAAGCCTTGTATCACTAATTATTATGTCGAAAAAATATTGCGTACAAAATATTTAGATTTCGGCATTAAATAATCCATAGATGTAGACATCCCGCTAAACAAAAATAATCAATAACCAACAAACCAAACGTACCTTTGTTTCATCTTCGTACAAACAAAAACTATGCCAACTATTTTCATTTTCGCGCAAACAAACTCATTGTCTACCTTTGTGATTCACCTCCAAGCCACCCCTATATTTTCTTATCTATTGATGGTCAAACGTTTGATATTCAAATATGATATATCATGGAGATTATATATCTTTCCCTGTCAATATCTCTGAGATATATGATTATGATTACTTGCATTTTTTTTTCATTATTCGGACTGTTATCCTCATCTTCATTGCCATATTCATAACGTTTCGGCCGTTGTACGCTCCGGCCTTCTTCAGGTGATTGTAATTTAGAACCGAACCCTTTATTCCGTCTACCGGGGTAGATTGTTCTAGTTCCACGGGTCATGCCTCTTGCGGATGTTATTTCCATTTAACTCAACTCTCCTCAAGGACACATGGCCCAGTGGATAAAGACGTTGGTTAGATCCAGTGACCTTACCCAAAGTATTGTGAGTTCAATGCCAGGCCACATCATTATTGAACTTATATGAAACTTGGAGATGTTGACAATCATGGACTTTAAAAACCTGTCTTCCTAAAATAGTTTTTTTAAGAGAAATGCTTTATAAATTTCAAGCGAAATCAATAGTGGCTGCTCAGTCAATGATAACCAAATGTTTCCTTATCGGGAAATTACTTTTATTATCATTACTATTTGAGTTCGAGAGTAAGCTTCAGAACCAATAGGCGTTTGAGGCAAGGGGCCTCTTTGAGAGTATGAATATAGTCCAGTAAGAATCAAATCAGACGCAGTAAATTTGGACATTTACTAAAACGTAATTTTATATATTGAGTTTACCATTTTGTTGGCATTTTATGATGCTAATAAAATTGTCATAATATATAGCATATGATACTCGTTAGATTCGAATCGACAGCAGCCAACGTAGATTGAAAACGGTTAAATGCTGGAAAATTAGCAATTAATTTCTGTATTTTATCATCCACTTGATATTGCCAGCATTATTTAAATACGCTCCGCCCAAATATGGTCTGGAATCGAAGCTAGAAATCGATTATTCAAATGCAGTTTTCTAACTCCATCAACTTTTGTTTAAAGATAAATGATGCCGGAATAAATGACCACAATAAATAACATTTCGTTAGAAACAAATGAACAAATAAGTATTAAACTGTTTTGTAATATCCAGTCCTCCGCTATGACAGTGAATGCTGGAAAATCTCCTCACAGATGAAGAAGAGACTTGAAACAACCTCAGCATCTTTCTTTAAAACCAAATTCTTTTTTTTTTTTAATCATTTCACCCCAAACAAGGAAATAATACCACTAAGACGCAAGGGAGCGAAAGAGAATAAGTAAACTTTAGAAGGAACCGGAAATCCAATCCTAAACAGGAAACAAGAGATAAATCTCTAGTCTTTTTTAATAAATGAGGAATGAGTGAGAATAGGTCCGCCTATCGCCTTAATTTCTCTCCTTCGACTGTGTTTCCGATTCCTTTTAAAATCTTCAAGTTCCTTTCACTCATGTCTTCGTGGTAGTAAAGCCAGAGACCATACAGAACGCAAGAGTATAAGGTAATGGTTATTTGGTTGGAAATATTCCTAAATAATAGAATTCTATCCACATTTGATGACCCATATTTGCGTCGTTGTGACAAAAAACCCCCCAAAAAACAAGCTAATCTTAGTTAAGAACAACTGATCGGAAAGTTGGTAGCTTCAAGAATCACAAATAAGTAACATAAATAAAAACTTACCCATAAGTAAAATGGTCGATGTGAAATGATTGACTAGCGTGAAAGTAGTGTCCGGGTGATTTGATGCTTTCAAACACGATTTGGTCGTAAATTTGAACCTGGAATAAATAAATAATAATTATAAAGGCAATATGATTAAAAAAGCTTAAATTGAGTTAACATCAAAATGTTTTCATTCGAGTAAAAATGGGGAAGTTAACTTCTTTGTTGTCAGTAAAATAATCGATTTTATTATATTGATGCCAAAATTTGAGTGTCTTTTATTAAAATGAATTCAAGTTCAACTAGTTTAAATTCATAGCATCATCATTCATTCATCAAAATATTTTCTGTGTCTTTTTATGACCTTACAGGACCTTCCAGTAAAATTGTGTATTTCATTATAAAAGAACGACTCCTTTTATAAATTCTTGAAATTATTGAAAATGTCTGATGAAACAGGAAATTTTGCATGGATCCAACCAATTTGATGGCGACAAGCCATGGAGAATATATCGGAATGAAAGAACAGAATTGTTTTTTTTTTTTATCTGAAAACGCCTATATAACAAAGCATTAACAACTTTTTGGAACATATACCCGAGAATAAAGAAGAATATATATATATATATATATATATATATATATATATATATATATATATATATATGTGTGTGTGTGTGTGTGTGTGTGTGTGTGTTTTCTTATTACTATAAATGTTATAATTAGTAGATACATCTGTTTGAATAAACATCCCCGTTCTTTCAAACAATCAAATTAAAGTTAATGTCTACTGGCCTAGAGATCGAAAACCATATTAAAGAAAAATGTGCCTTCCGCCTGGAAACGAACCTTTATTCCCTTTTAAATTTTGAAAACAACTTTGAAGCTAAATGTGCTGTATCATTGAGTCATTGGGAGCCATCACAGCAAAGCAAAACTAATCTATTTAATAAATTCTCATATCTCGTATGAAGGTTTCGAAATCTGTATCTGCTAACTTTCATGTTCGAAACATAAGCAAAATAATCTTTAAACAATTAATGAATTCAATTTTTTAGTCCGGCTTTATTTTTTTCCTATAAATTATCGGGAAGTACATTTTCTTTAATAAGACATTCGATGTTGGGAGTTTTTGGAAAAAAAAAGCGTATATCAAAGCAAAAACGTGCATATATTATAATATAACCTTTATATTAATAAGAATTACTACCGTATTAAAACTGTGCAGCTTATCGTACATAATTCCACTAAACACGTCTCACATCTAAACACCTCACATCTAAACACATCTCATATCTAAACACACCTCACATCGAAACACATTTCCCATAAGACACCTTAACCTGTCTATGTACTCGCAGCAAAAAAGCTGTTACTGCCATAGTGAAGGCTTACAGCCATATAACGATGAAACATCGGCACTCGTACGGTTACCGAAGTTAAGCAACGTTAAGCCTGGTCAGACGTCAGAAATATAAAATTTAAATCTAAAGTTTATCGTCTTTGCATTTTCAGCGTTTCCCTCGATGTGAACCGTTATTCCCTTTTTATTTATGAATAACCGATGTTTGTTCGTATTTCGCTCCCTCATATATATGCTCCCACCAATAAAATGATTATTTCGTCTGAAGAAGTCCATTGAAGAACGAAATGCGTCACATAATATATTTCCCATTTTGTCATTCAATTACCCACTATTTGTCTGATATCACACGAACGCGAGTGTCCCCTAAGGCTCTATCCTAGGCCATACACTGTTTCTGACACTACCATTTACTCCTGTCTCAATAGCAAATCCGTAAGAGCTGACAAAGTTAACCTAACCGTTGCTCTTGAAAAGGACCACTAATTAGTGCTTGACTGGGTCAGGAAATGGCTTGTAAATTTTAATGACTCCAAAATTAAACTGCTATCGTTTAACTACCATAGAGAGTCTTTCCTGCCCTCCATTTGCATGGCTGATACTCGGCTCCAGAAGAGCATCTCAATGCGCCTTCCTGGCCTTATGCTTTCAACTGACTTGAAGTGTAACCACTACATTGAATCAATAGCTGCATCTATTGCAAGGAAAGTTGGTTCATTGTGTTGTGCCAGAAATTTTTCTCGTCAGATCCCATCTTGCACATTTACAAATCTACCTTTCTTCCGTACATTGAATACTGTTGCCATATCTGGTCTGGTGCCTCTGCTGTTCATCACAAAGTTCTTGACAAAATCTAAAGAAGGATCTGCAATATAATCGATCCTGACCTGGCATCTCGACTTCAGTCATTTTCTCACAGACGTGATGTTGTTTTTCCCTGTTTTTTCTACAAATATTTTCAGGGCAACTGCTCTAACGAGTATTTTTCCCTGGTGCCACGACTACATGCATTTAACCGTGCTAGTAAATTGGTATATAGGTTACACCCTTTTACTGTTGAAATACTTAAATTTAATCGCCACTTCTAATCCAACAGTTTCTTTTCTCTCACTTCCTTTCCGCTTACCTGTTTCGCTGAAAACTACAATCTTGAAAATTTTAAATGCAACATCAATTGCTATCTTCTGTTGTCTTGAACCCTGTTCATCTTCTATCCTTTCATTAATCCCTCCTATACTCAGTCTTTTCTCTCACTTTCACTCTGTAACCCCCTGCGTACTAGTGGCACCCCTGCCTTGATCGGAGTGAAATGATTAAAAAAGTAGAGATTTTATGTATCATATTCTTCCATGATTATCTTTGTCGACAGTAGATAATTCTAAGGCCGACGAAACATACATTTAATAACTCAAGAGTAGGAAATTGTATTTCATTTTGAAAAAAAGGGCCACCTGCTTTGTCAGTGGCATTATTACGGAGATATAATGTTGATAAGTGAGCATACAATGAAACCACTCTCCTATGAGACGCCTTACCTGTCTATGTACTCACAGCAAAGAAGCTGTTACCGCCACAGTGAAGGATTACGGCTATGTAACGGGGAAACATCGGTTCTCATACGATCACCGAAGTTAAGCAACGTCAAACCTGGTCAGTACCGAGATGGGCGACCACTTGAAAATATCAAGTGCTATAAGCTTCAATTTACATGTGATGTAATGTTTGGAATTGTTAATCGGCAATTCCATTTGGGTTCGTTATATTCACTTAACGTGCAAATATCCCTGGGAAAAGTAGGGAACCGCTTCTCTTCTCCCCAGTTATGGGTTAAGTAGTAGGACTTGTATCAGTAAATCACTATTATCTACAAATAATTCTAACAGTGTAGTTTTTTTTGCTTTAAATAAATTAGGAAAAGTTGGTAAACCGTAAAAAAGAATTCAGTCAGTCAAAAACGTCCACTGTGGATCCTAATGGCAATCAAATACAAACATCGAAAGTATATATTTATAGGGAACTAGCAGCATGGCCCGACGTTGCTCTTGCTTGATTAAAAAATCGTACGACTCATATAGCAATCGCTATCACTTGACTTAAAATATTTTTGCCCTTCCTTGCCTTTAAAGGAGTGCCCTTTGCCGTGCTGATGTTGCTACATGCCTTACTTCTTGCCTATCTCACACTTCGAATTTTTTCTAAGCTCTATACTAAACATTAAATCTGTTACAAAAAAAGAACTAAACAAAATGAACACAAAACGATCAGCTTTAAAAAAAAGGACTCGTAACTGGAAAAACCGAATGAAAAAAGAATGTTAACAACAAATGCTTTTTCACACACAACCCAGTTCTGCGTAATCAGAATCAACGTTGAGTTTAAGCAAGCGAATGAGCCAATTGGAGTAAAGTGCCATGCAGATTTAAATTTTTCCCACTTGTGACGAATGCAGCTATCGATTTTTTTTGCATGCTAGCATGCTAGTTAACATTCGTGTCAGTCAGCTGTTGGCTCTCACGCTGGCCAATAGAATCTTTCTGCCTATTCGTGGCAGCCAGCTATAGGCTCTCACTCTGGCCAGTACAAAATGGCCGCTAACTACATGAAAACTGCCGTAGAAGCATGAAAAAATCGATTATTTCCACTATCGATGGGAGTTGGGAAATGCAAAGTCGGTCTTGGCCTTCTCGCTAACTTGGAGCATGTGCATGTAAATTTTGGTGCAAATCTGTCGAAAATTGCGACCGGGCATTCGTTACACACACACACATCATGCCTTTTATAGATAGAGATAAAAGTTAAAATTTCAATGGAGGTATTCAAAAATTGTTTCAGAGTATGAAGAACAAAGCATTCAAATATCTGTCTATATCTTTGATATGAGGTATTATGATTATTTACATTATTCGAACTCAAGGACACATGACGCAGTGGATAAAGGTGTTGGTCATATCCAGTGACGAGATCCAAAAAATTATGAGTTCAATACCAGGCTACAGAAGTGGTGAACCAAAACAACTTGGAGAGTAGAGTTAAAGGGAAATAACTGAGACACCCAGAAGAGGCATGGCAATGGAACTAGAACAATCTACCCCGGTGGACGAAATAAAGGGTTCGAATCGAAATTTCAATCAACTGAAGAAGGCCGGAGGGTACAACGACAGAAACGTTGTGAGTATGTCAATGAAGATGAGGATAATAGTCCGATTAATGTAAATAAAGTATTCAGATGTTATCCTTTCTTTATTCTTTCTTCCTCTTGCACATTTATAAATCTATCATTCATCCGTGCATTGAATATTACTTCCGTATTTTGTCTGGTGCTCCTGATGTATACCTCGAGATTCTTGACGAAATTCAAAGAAGGGTCTGTAATTTACTCGATTTTCACCTGGCATCTCGACATTCACACCGCCATTACATGGCTTCCCTAAGTCTTTTCTACAAATATTTTCATGGCAATGATTCTGATGAGCTTTTTGCCTTAGTGCCTAGACTACATGGATTTAAGAGTGCTAGTAGACTGGTCTCGCCGTTTTACTTTTGAACTAGCTAGATGCAACTTCCATTTCTATAACAGTTTCTTTACTCACACTTTCATCTGTGGAACTCCTTTCCAATTTCTAGTTTTCTTGCCATCTACAATTTTCAAAAATTTAAACGCGTCGTCAATCGCCATCAATTGTCTTTCGGAACCCTGTTCCCATATTGTCGTTTCTCCCCTTTAATCCCCTACATCTTCATGGTCTTGCCATCTTGTATGGGAAGAAATGGTTTTCTAAAAATATCTTAAGAAAGTGTCAATTCTAAGAGAAACATTTAAAAAATTATAGAATATAATGATCAGCGGTTCGGAACGATAAATCAGTGAGTCGCTTTCGAATTACGATAGAATTGGTCACATTCACTTTAGCACAAATACATTTGGAAAAAGGTATAAATCCGTATCTCCCATCTATAGGTTAAATAGTAGGGTAGACTTGTCACTCTAGTTGTGGTTGGTAAACAGAGTAGGAGAAGTACAATTCTGAATACAAAACGCATTCACCTGTGTTATATGTAGGATAGAGATACTATACACGTAAAATAATAATAAAAAAAACCCTTAATTTCAAAAGCTATGGTGTTACTGGAGCTATTATCCAGAATGCAGTAGACACGAACGGGCACTGGACGCAAGGAAGGTGGATAGGTGGATTCTCATAGGTTTTTACACACGCAGAATAAGTTGGGGTCCATTAAAATGGAAGACAAATGATTCTCAATATCGGGAATGCTGGATACAAGCGGAAAGTGTCACGGGTATTTTCATTAAGCAGACGATAATGGTTTACGAGTCAAGACCTGCTAATCTAAACTATTTTCAACGGAAGGCGTTTTTAGACGCCATTATAAACTATTGCCTTGATATATATTTTCCATTAATATATATTCCATGCTGTTCACTTAACAGCCAATATCCAGCAGTAATTTATCAGACCAAACCTCTGTTTATAATTTCATACACATTTACTGTGAAATTTGCTTGAAATGTATTCTAGAATTTTTCCATTTGGAGAGTCTTACATGACTGTCAAGGATGACTATAGATGCAACAGTTTTTATTGTTGCTAATACTTAAAGCGGTAAGAGAGTTATGGGAGAATGGTTTGCTCAAATACTCACTTCTTTGTTACGGATAGTAACGTGCTATATTTTATCGATATAATAATTCACACTTCTGATTTGAAATATACGCCTGACATTTTTTTATTTATTAAACAGTAGTTGGCAGTTCTATCGTCCTGCGGATAAATTCCTTAAATAGGGTTAAAAAGCGCCTTGCTTGCTGTTGAATCCTTCGTAGCCAAGAGGTAATTCCACGCGAAAGAGGGACACAGGTTCGTTCCCTGCCGGAGGACACATTATCTTAACTGAGATTTCGGACATACACAGGCCGATAGACATAATACACAGGGTTTAATAAATAAATAAATACAGTGTGTCTATTTTAAATAAAAAGTTTCTACTGTAATAACATTTGAAGTAATCTGGTACTTTCTGACGATTGGATAGAGCGACTTCTAAAAGGTCCGCTGACGAAGCTCTGCAGTCGGGGTGCTGGATATAACATCAATCAGCTAAGTGACACATTTCATATTTGTATCAATCTTACATATATATATATATATATATATATATATATATATATATCACAGATTATGAAATGGACAAAGTCCGAAAATTATTTTTAGTAATATATATATATATATATATATATATATATATATATATATTCACATTCTTTTAGGCTGTCTGTCATTGCTGACTTTCAATCTCCTTCCGTCTTCTGTGGGCTGCCAAGATGGCTGCCCGATCCGCGAGCAAAAGTTCTCAGGCATAGGTGGCAGGAAACATGTGGAATTGGCAGGTTGCAGATGACGCTGGCGTTGCCTCCCTCGAGCGCTCCTCGTCTCTCCTCCTCGAAGTGCGCCATTATATATATATATATATATATATATATATATATATATATATATATATATATATATTATAAATTAACAGATTTTACGGTTTTTTTTTCGCCGCACAGAAAAAATATCAATAAGAACACCGGATTACATATCTTACTGCTCTTTCTTTTTTTTTATTATATATATATATATATATATATATATATATATATATATATATATATATATATATATATATATATATATATATATATATGACCGCCATAAATAGACAAAAGTTGTTTTTATTACCACTCATGATAAAAATTAAAAGGAAAAAAATGAAAAAACGAACTAGCTACCTGGTTCCAACCTCGCTCAACAAATCGAGATCAAGGTTAATAAATACATAATTATCAATAAAACATTGACAATATGTAGAGAAGAAAAAAAAATTTGAAATGACCCAGGACAAAATCCTTCTGTTTACAAAATGAAGGTTTCGAGGAACGAATATGGTTTTCAATATTTTTAAGTGGTATCTTAAGTGGTATCTTAAGTGGAACTTATTGGCGCGTAAATGTTTTTTCTAGATATTAAATATTTTATACATATTGTAATTATTTTATATGCATTTTAAATATTTTATAAATATTCATACGTGACGAAAGATATTTAATGCGATCTCTTTATTTATTATGCTAATAGCTTCTAGCATTTTACGATTTTCTTTATCTTGAGTATTGTAGAGTATTTTGGTAAGAATCACACATATTTGTTTTATATTAATAGTGTTATCTTGGTAATGTGATGTGATAAGCGATAGGTACATGAATTTTCCCACGTGTGCCAGGATGTTGTAATAAAACATTTATCTCTGATACTGACAGCATTTAGTTCTTGATAACGGTCGAAAGTACACAAGCAAAATCAGAGCAAAAACATGAACTTTGGACAATTTATTTACAATTTCTATCCGGGGGTGCAAGAATTTCTATCTGCGTATGTAAGAATTTTTATCCAAGGGCACAAGAATTTCTTTCCGCATTTGCAAGAATTTCTATCCAGAGTACAAGAATTTCTTTCTGCTCGTCCAAGAACTCCTTGCAAGAAATTCTATCTCGGGGTTTATGAATTTCTATCCGCGTGTGAAAGAATTTCTATACGGGGGAGTAAGAATTTCTATGCAGTGGTATAAGAATTTCTATCCGGGTGTGCAAGAATTTCTTTCCGCGAGTGCAAGAATTTCTGTCCGCGTGTGCTAGAATTAATATCGAGGTGAGCAATAATTTCTATCAGGGAGTACAAGAATTTCTATCCGCGTGTGCTAGAATTTCTATCCAGTGGTACAAGAATTTCTATCTGTGTGTGCAAAAAATTATATCCGCGGGTGAAAGAATTTTTCTCCGTGAGTGCAAGAATTTATGTACGCGTGTGCAAGAATTTCTATCCGGGTGTGCAAGAATTTCAGTCCAGTGGGGACAGAATTTCTATTCAGTTGTCAAACAATTTATACCCGGGTGTGTAACAAATCAGTGGATAATGTAATTTGCCTCACCATCTCATGATACTTTGCGGTTAAAACCCAGTAGTGAATAATATAAACATTTTATTCTTTGTATGGTATTAAACTGTTCTACACGTTCCATTCTGATCGGTATAATGATAAATTTTTAAATACCCATGTTTGGCCTGGAATTGTTCCTGTCTGCTACATATTTAGTATTCATTTAGCTCCTGACAAACAGTTAAGTACAGTGTAACCCGGATATAAGAGAGTTGCCGGGACCGGAGAAGAAGTCTCTTATATCCGGGTTTCTCTTATATCCGGGTTTGGTATAATTTATATACATTAACACAGGCTCTAATTTGGGACCAGAGAAAATCTCTTATATCCGGGTTTCTCTTATATCCGGGTTACACTGTACTTTACTTACAACATATTTTTATAGGGCTCCGTTTATTGATAAACCTATATATCAGTCACGAATTGGAGTTTCACACCTTTTTGTGAAGATCTTCATGAATATAAGTTATGGTATAAACAACTATGTAAGAGTTGAAAATCTGGCATTCTCTGAAAAATACCCAACAGGCATGATTTTACGCTGGCTTTATTAAACAAAATAGAAACGTTCCTGGGCAGGATGAGATGGAGAGCTTTATTTGCTTTGCGGAAGTATGCAAATAACTTGGCGAATACTGAAATATCACAGTTTAAAACCAGGAAATACCCACCCACTCGGCTGAAGAGCTAGCTGATTTCTAAAAAGAATTTATTGGCATAGTAGATAGAATAAGGTTCAGAAGATATAAAAGTACTTTATGAGACTTACAATAAAAAAAATTCCTATGAAGTAACTAAATTTTACGGAAAAGCGTCAGCTTCTTACATTAAAAATATCAATAAGAAAGCTAAGAATATCACAGCTAGGCGTTAGCGATAAGGTCCAAACATGATACGTAAAGTAAGTTTTCCTAACAACTAAAGACCACAAATTTTTATAACTGCTCTTCATTCTGCTTAATAAATCCAACGAAAACTGAGTTAGGTATTATAAGCCAGAAAATTGCGCAAAAAAATGTGACTTACTGTGAGTTAATCAATGGCAGGGAACAAATGAATGTATCTCCTGGTTTGATATCATTGCGAATAAAGACAATTAAATGGAAATGTCGTCGACTGCAATGGTATTGGGTGGGAGGTTGGAAGGAAGGATGTTGGGAAGGGGGTGCTTATAGAGGGGAAGAAGGCAGACTCCTTGAGGTAAGTTCCTCTTGTTTCTTGTCTGGTGAAATTGAGCCTTGGTTTTGATTGTTTCTTTTTTTAGCTTCTTCGACCAACAACTTTTGCCAGTTCGTTTATCCTTTTTAGTGATTTTTTCTCTTTTTCTTCCTCTCTCCACATTTTCAGTGATGAAGACCGAGGTGGGGGGGGATCTCCTTCGTTTCTACCTCTACTTTATTTTGATACCCCCCCACCATTGCCACTGATTCTGCTGGTCGTCTTTTTTAACTTGGGGTTTCTTAATATGTTGCGGCTGAAGGGAAGTGGTGGTCACTTTGGCTCCCTTCTTTACTACTTCCGTTCACTCTCCTGTTTTCTTTACAACTTTTCTTGTTGTCTTTGCTACAATCTGTGCTGTTGTTGATTTTTCCTCACTTTTCTTTTTGGGTTGTGGTTCTAGATTTTGTTCCGGGTAAGCTTTCGACAAATGCCCGACAAGCCCAACAAAGTGGCCGATGGCTCTCAACAATGACATGAATTAGTCTTGCTTCACACATTAATGTGTTAGGTATTTCCATGAATTGTTTTCTGTTTAGGGAAATTGAGATTTCAAAATCGCCTATGGCTACTCCTGCCGTACTTTTAATGAGCGAGACGTCCCCAAACTTCGAAAAGAAAAAGCTTACATGATCCTCCGATATGAATAGGGGAACTCTATGTAGAATCACATTTTCTTTTCTTGTTACCAAGTTTTCAGTTTGTAGTCTGACTGAATTACTTGTCAGAATACAACCTGCCAGCGCTTGAGCTGCATCTTTTGTAGCTAACAAAATATCCCACATTACCTTACTTCTTCTTGCCAAGATTTTTGCTGATATTTTATACTTTTTAGGGCCTCCTCCATAACGTCTCCTCCATTCACTGAAATTAGTTTCCGAGTTTTGGGGTCCGTTGTTAATAAAGAAATAGTACGCGTGTTTACCGTTTCTAACAGAGACGTCACCGGTAGCAACTCGTTTTTCTTTAACAAATTTGGCCTTGAGTATTTTTTTTTTTTATAATACTCTGGCTCTTTTTGTAGGGGCCTATCCTTTGCCCATACCGAAGGAGTCATTTCAGTGGACTAGGCATTGGGAGATTCGGGTTCCGCCATGGCGTTGGTGTACCCTCGTCATCGCAAACAATTCAATCTAAACAAAACGCGGAATTTAGATGAAAAAGACGATAATAGGTACAAAAGACGATGGCAAACAAAAATGACACTGACTTCACAGAATATCCAATGAAACGTTCAATAAACTGACGTGAAAACCTTTAATTTGCTAATGATGTAATTGGATAGTGCTTATGTATTTTTAACACATTTATAGCATAACATATAAACTTACAAGTTCTAGAAGGTTCCATAAAGATCTAGAAGGCATCAGGAAATTGTAGAAGGTCCCAGAAAGTTCTACAAGACTCCAGAAAGTCATAATACTAATATACCTATATACGATTTTAGAAATTTCGTGTTGGGTGATGACATTTCTTTTAAATAAACTGAATTAAACCTTTCTTCAATAATTTTAACAAATATTCATCGAATTATGATACAGAAAATCAATTTTTGCAAAAGTTATAACCCTAATATATATATATATATATATATATATATATATATATATATATATATATATATATATATATATAATTGCTGGCCACTCGTATTCAAGGTACCGTCTACTAGGGCGTGTAGCCAATCCCAATTGCAGACGCTCTCTTAGGCACATTTGTGTTTGTCCCAAACCCACAGAGCCCACCTGTGGTTTATACTGCAACTATTCTGAGCAGATCTTACAACAATCTGAACAAGGCCAGTATCCTCAAACCCTCGATCACCCCAAGGGTTTCGTCTATTCAGTTTCATTCACAAGACTTGGGTCAACCCGTGGTATGATTTTCAGGCACTTTCCAAAGGTGCCGCACGCTGGGATCCAAACCGATATATATATATATAAATATATATATATAAATATATATATGTGTGTGTGTGTGTGTGTGAAAAACAGTTTTGAGGAAAAATGTATGTCAAAGTGAAGAAAAATCTTTCTTGTGCCACGTTTCGCTGTAACAAGACTGACCACATACCATGTACGACTCTACCATTTACACTTGCCTCGATACTAAGGCTTGTCAGTGAGGCAAGCTCAAAATGTCAATTGATGTACAAAACGACATGAAATCCGACGTTAACTGGGGCAAATATTACTGTAAGATGATAAGTATTTTGAGAAAAAACACATTTTACTACAGCAAAACTTTTAAGCTTTTACGATATCACAGATCTTTCAGTTTCGCTTTTAATGATCATTATCTTAAAGTCATAAAGTAGGTAGCTTTTATCTTACTGTTAAAAACGAATTTAAATAATTAGGTGCTACATTTTAACCAAATACATTCAAATATTTTTAAAAATACTAATTTCAATAAAGAAATAAGAAAACTTTTAACTTTAAATGTAGCTTTAGTAATTGAATCCCTTGAAATTCAATAGTAATTATTAGTCCTATCTCTCTCTATAAAAGGCAGGATGTGTGTGTAACGAATGCACGGCCGCAATTTTCGACGGATTTGCACCAAAATTTACATGCACATGCTCCGAGTTAGTGGGAAGGCCAAGACCGACTTTGCATTTCTCAACTCCCATCGATAGTGGAAATAATCGATTTTTTCTTGCTTCTACAGCAGTTTTCATGTAGTTTGCGGCCATTTTGTACTGGCCAGAGTGAGAGCCTATAGCTGGCTGCCACGAATAGGCAGGAACATTCTATTGGCCAGCGTGAGAGCCAACAGCTGACTGACACGAATGTTAACTAGCATGCTAGCATGCAAAAAAAAAAATCGATAGCTGCATTCGTCACAAGTAGGAAAAATTTAAATCTGCATGGCACTTTACTCTAATTGGCTCATTCACATGCTTAAACTCAACGTTGATTCTGATTCCGCAGAACTGGGTTAGGTGTGAAAAAGTATTTGTTGTTAACATTCTTTTTTCATTCGGTTTTTCCAGTTACGAGTCCTTTTTTAAAGCTGATCGTTTTGTGTTCATTTTGTTTAGTTCTTTTTTCGTAACAGATTTAATGTTTAGTATAGAGCTTAGAAAAAATTCGAAGTGTGAGATAGGCAAGAAGTAAGACATGTAGCAACATCAACATGGCAAAAGGCACTCCTTTAAAGGCAAGGAAGGGCAAGAATATTTTAATTCAAATGATAGTGATTGCTGTATGACTAGTACGATTTTTGAATCAAGCACGGGCAATGCCGGGCCATGCTGCTAGTTCTACCTTATAATACTGCTAATAAAATACTTAAAGTATTGCTTGTTACTATTTTTACTTGTACTTTTTCGGTCAGATGTCCGTTCGGCCAGATGTCTCTCGGCCAGATGTCCGGCCACACAAGAATTATATATTCTTTTCATCCTCCTCATCATCTACCTTCTCTTTCATTCATTACCATTCCAGCTATAACCTTGGGGAGCATTCGAATAGGTAAATTTTAGTAAAAATAAATAAATAAATACGCCGTAATTTTTATCGAAACATAAATCAGTGAAAGAGGCTACTGGTAATGTCATCGTTTTTTGAAGGCAAACAATAAAAAGGTCAAGTTTGAAATAAATGTTTTCATGTTGAATAATTCTTACTGTTGCCGGTTCTTGTTTTGATATCAGCATTTAAAATCTAGCGTTCACCTTCACCAACTGATCTGCAACAATATGTCCAATCCATAGACCAAAGTCCGATTTCGGTATGAATATGACTTATTCTAAGGATTAAGAAGCATAAAATATCACGCCCTAAATACGCGAGGAAATGGTGGCACTCCTATTGCCAATAAACAATTGACACGTATGCATATCATCCATCTTACATTCCCGACTCGCCGCTGGTAGTAACTTTCAGTTTTCCGCTGACAATGCCTCCGCCTAGTCAACCCGTTCGCTATGTTTTTTGTTCTCTTTTATTTTTCCTTCCTTTCTTTTTAAGGGATTGGCATTTTCTAACCAATCGTATCATTGCTAATGTCCTTACGCTTTTCGCCGGGAGATGACCGCTCGCATGCCACTTCATTTTCATGGGCATGTAAGGTGCATATTTTTGGCAGTTTGATTTTAATGATGACCACACACACAACAAAAAAAAAAAAAAAAAATTGTCCCCTCAGATACACTGATTAGACATGGAAAATTATGAGTTTTCCTGCTGCAATTCATATATATATATATATATATATATATATATATATATATATATATATATATTGTGTGTATTTAGGCAGCATCTTTTCATTCATACACGTTTCATTAAATAATATAGACAAGTGTTGTCTATTTATTTTATGTAAATCTTTTTCGTAACGTCTGATAAGTTTAATAACATTATTGTTGAACGAAGAAAGAAATTCACAATATTGGTCCATATTTTTTTTAATACAATCTAAGCTTTCGGCTTACATAAGCCGTTATCAAAGATGTCAATTACAACATATTAAGCAATATACGGACAAGACAGTGATGATAGTCTGTCATTGTTTACATAGATGATTTCTAAGCAACAATAAACACGTGCATATAAGACGCTAGAAGCGAAAATCGAACCGCATCTCTACAAATATTCTTAAATGTCTATAATTGGTAACAGAAGCCATTGGTTTATACCAACGGCTTCCCATACTTCTCCAATTCACTCTCGTGGGGTCATGTCTGACGTCATGAGATGCGGTGTGATTTTCGCTACTCAGTATAATTCTGCTAAGACAATTTGGATAAAAAGAAGACAATTGGAAAATATTTCTTAGCCATTGCTGATGCGATTCGTCAATCCAACTTTTTCAAGGCGAAGAGCAAAATGTTTTATTAAATTCAAAATATTAAAAAACATATATTTAAAATTAAGAATTTAGGAAATCAACCAATCAAGCTATGGCTTTATATATAAATAATTAAGCGTTAGGAAAACATTTGGTTATTGTCGCCTGAGGATATCGAAATGTTGAAACCATGGTAGCGTGATTGGCTAATCTCCTAATTTTTAAAATCACAATTTAATTTTATTTTTATTTTTTAAATTTTGAGTTTAAAAGGTCTGCATGTTTCTTTTATTTTTCTTTATTCGTGTATTGAGCACTATTTAATACAACTGTTTCCTGGTCTTATACAAGTCTGATCAAAAACTGGTTTATATATATATATATATATATATATATATATATATATATATATATATATATATATATATATACAGTAGCGTCCAAAACTAAGGGACAAAATTTTAAAACCTATTATTTGTTAGAAATAACAACTATGAAAAGCTGAAATTTTGACAACTGGTAGTCGTTATCATCCATAATAACATACTAAAATTTGAATCATTTGCAAAGGATAGAAAAAGAATTATAACAATTATTTATTTATTTTCAAAATAGGATCGTCCAAAAGTAAGGGACAAAATTGAGAAAAACAATGTAAACAGTATGCTATAGTCAAATTTTTTGATTTCCTCTAAAGAATAAGTCTTACTTAGTCATTTGTAAACGTTGCATCAGCCGGCATCATGTCGAAACGCCAAAAACTTGATTACTCTGTGAGACAAGCTATTGTGAAGCTACACAAGGAAACGCACACCATTAGAGAGATTTCAGAGAAAGTGAAACGTTCCAAAAGTGTTGTAGGCAGGGTTGTTAAATCCTACAATGATACTGGCAAAATAGTTAGTGCTTTTAAAACCGGCAGACCCCGCAAAACTTCGGCAAGAGAAGATCGAATAATGCAGCGTATGTCATTAAAGGACCGTTTTAAGTCTTGCACAGAAATTAAAAGGGTTATGAATAGTACCTCATGTGTTAATGTGTCAAGCCAGACTGTTTGTAGACGACTGCAAGAAATAGGGCTGTTTAATCGAACCCCAGGGAAGAAACCACTTGTTAGTTCGAAGAATAAGAAGAAGAGATTAGAGTTTGCAAACAGGTATGTAATTTGGACATATGAAAATTGGGCAAAAGTATTTTTCAGTGATGAAAGCAAGTTTAATTTATTTGGAAATGATGGAAAAAAAAAACAATGTAAAGAGACGTATTGGTGAAAGATTAAGTGCAAAGTGTACTAAGAAAACTGTCAAGTTTGGGGGCGGAAGCGTCATGGTATTTGGAATGTTTTCTAGTCAAGGTACAACGCCTCTTGTCCGGTTAAAAACACGTGTAAACGCGCAGATCTATAAAAACATTGTTCAAGATCATGTTGTGCCAATCATACAGAATTCAGGTTTCGATAGGGCTACCTTTATGCAAGATAATGCCCCATGTCACAAGGCAAAGGTGGTAATGAGTTACCTTAGCGAGCAAGATTTGGAAATTATGGATTGGCCACCGCAAAGTCCTGACTTAAATCCAATAGAAAATCTTTGGAAGACCTTAGGAATGAAAGTTATGGAAATAAATCCCACTAACACGGAGGATTTGTGGGTGAAGCTTCAAGAAGAATGGTCTAAAATTAGTATCGAGGATTGTCAAGAACTGATTCGTTCTTGTAGTCGAAGATGTGCAGCTGTCATTGAGAGCAAGGGCTCATTTACTAAATATTGATTGTACATGTATTTTTA
>CAHIKZ030005385.1:790000-792500 GCA_903632075.3 Acanthosepion pharaonis | reverse complement strand
ATACACAATAACATATACACGGACATACATACATATAGGCGTGTACCCACATACACACACATATATATATATACCCATGTACACACATACACATATATCCATATATACACATATATGTGTACTAGCAGATTAAAAAAGACCTTTGTACAGCTTATAGTTAATAAAAACAAGGATCATAACATTCATCGAGTGGTTCGTACGTTAATGCAACTTTAATATTTTGTTTGCGAAGAGTTTTCGCCATTTTATATCATTAACTTTACTAATCTACTTTTTGTATGAATGATTCATTGTAATATAAATTGGACTGCACCACTTATTTGATATATATATATATATATATATATATATATATATATATATATATATTATATATAATTATTTATTTAAAAATATGATTCCAACTCGCGACATAAAAGGTCTCATGTTTCAAAACAAGAGCCGAAAAATTCAATATAATTATTTGAATTAAATTGAGTAAAAGTAAGCTCTGTTCCATCACCAAGCGAATTTTTTTTTGGAATAACGTATTTCTGAAATTTACGTGTTTTAATAATTGAAATCAAAATTTCCATGGTAACAGCTATTTATGCTCTACTTTTGTATCGAGCACTATTTTTTAAATATAATAACTAAAATACTAAGGAACTTTGGATTATTTACCTAACTAGTTCCTTCCTATTTTCTATATATTTTCATATATATATATATATATATATATATATATATATATATATATATATATATATAAACAGCTGTTCATAAGAGAGGCTGCTATACACATCGGCGAAACGCCATATTAACTAGCAGAGCCTTAATATATTATAATTAGATATATTTAATGTATTTTAAGGTTAGCAAAATCTTTGCAAAGGAAGTGCTTAATAGATAATAGGGCACGGCATGGATCTCCATAATTTCATGGACTTTGTAGCTCTTAATTAATTTTATATCTTTATTATCTCTTCCAAACTCTAATCCACCACCCATTCACTCATGATCGCCAATAGGTTATGTGTTCTTTTCCTTTGTCACTATGACCTTCAATATATCATTGAGTATCAAATTTCCCAAGCCCTCTTTCCTCATTATGTGCCCTAGAAATTTTAACTGTCTCTTCCCGATGTACGTATAAGTGTCCATTTCGTTTGCATTGTCTCTAGAACTCCCCGGTTGCTCACATGTTCGGTCCATGGTATTCTCAGTATGCTTCTGTAGTATCCCATTTCTGTTGCTTCAAGTCTGTTCTTCATATGTGATGAGATTATCCAGCATTCACTACCATAGAGAAGGACTGATATTAAATAACAGTTCAGCCGTCTTTTCTTTGTTTCTAATAAAAATTAGATTTTGGAAGGAATCATTCACTGTTCCAATGCACCTTCAGATCTCAGTGCCACATTTTCCATCCTCTATTAAAAGACTTCCCAGATATTTAAATTTTCATATTTATTCAATTTTGGTACTTCCAATGTTTAGTTTATATCTTAGAATGTTCTTGCTGATTACCATATATTCGGTCTTCTTACAATTCACGATTAGTCCTTTCTTTTTGCTTTCCTTTGTTTCATTCTCTAGGAATTCCTGCAGTTTCCTTTCTGTGCCTTCTATCAACACTGTGTTGTTTACATATCTATGTTGCTAAAATTACAGGCTCCTCCTCCTCCTCCTACTTCTTCTTCTTCTTCTTCTTCTTCTTCTTCTTTGTGCCTTATCACTTCAGAACGTTGGCAATCATGGCTATCCACAATTTTCTGTTCTTTGTAGCTCTTAATATATTTTGTACTTTTTTTTTATCTCTCCTAAACCCTGTTCTACCATCTGTTTACACATTGTAAGTAGTTTATGTATTGTTTTCCTCTGTTCTTCTTGCCTTCAATATGTCCTGTGAGTATCAAATTTCCCAAGCCTTCTTTCCTCATTATGTGCCCTAAAAATTTCAACTGCCTCTTAAGCAGTTAAGTGATGTTAAGTATAAGTGTCCTTTTTGTTTACATTGTCTCTAGAACATCGTCGTTGCTCGCATGTTCGATCCGTGGTATTCACGGTATCCTTCTGCAGTAACCCATTTTTGTTCCTTCAAGTCTGTTCTTCATATATGAGGAGATTATCCAGCATCCACTGCCATATAGGAATAATGATATTACATAAAAGGTCACTATTCATTTTGGAAGGCATCTTTCGCTATCCCAGTGCGCCTTTGGATTTCAGTGTCGCAATTTCCGTCTTCTATTAAAACACTTCTCAGATATCTTTTTTTTATCATTTCATCCCAAGCAAGGAAATAAAGCCACTAACATGCAGGGGTGATGGTATTGAGTGTGAAAGAGCATAAGAAAAACTTATGTACTTGTTTGATTGCGATATCTACAATATTGAAAAACAGTAAAAAAAAAATGTTCATATCTCGTGATTGACACCAGAGTTTCGCTTAACATCGATCATCAGAGTCAGACATATTCTAAACATTTTGGCGTTGTCAAGTTCTTAACCGACTCTA
>CAHIKZ030005385.1:730000-785000 GCA_903632075.3 Acanthosepion pharaonis | reverse complement strand
TCGAAATTCATGATTATACCGGAAGTCGTACACCGTTTAGTAAATCTATCTTCAACACTTTGTACCTATTTCTCAACATATAACAACGCGACAAAGAATGTTGAGAATAAAAAAACGATTATAACGAACTGATAGCCATCTATATATATATATATATATATATGTCAATTTATTAAAAAAAATATTTTAATAACATATCAAGTATGTTAAAGATCCAAGCAATTTTCGGAAAAATATTTTATGTACTTGCAACATAATAATACATTCATTAAATTATTTTTCCTGCTTTTTCATCGCATTGTACAACTTTTCCGCTTGATTCTCTATTCTTCCTCTTTATGTTCCGTGTCCCCTCAGGACGTTCGCGATCATGGCTCTCCACAACTTCTGTTCCTTGTACCTCTTAAAACCTTTGTCTTTCTGTCATTTCACGTAAACCCTGCCACGCCATACATTTACTCAAGCCCACTATGTTATGCGTTGAGTTTCTATGTCTCTCTTCCCCCTGTCTGTCCCGTGAGTATCAGATTTTCGAAGCCCTCTTTCCGCATTATGTGTCCTAGAGACCACTGCTGTCTCTTTCTGATGTTTGTATAAGTTTCTTTTTTGTTTCCATTTTCTCTAAAACTTCATCGTTGCATACATGTTCGGTCCATGGTATCCTCAGTATCCTTCTGTTGAACCACATTTGTGTTGCTTCAAGTTTTCTTCTTCATCCGAGGAAATCGTCCAGACCTCACAGCCATACCTGTGGTGTAATGGATATTGACTCGGGTGAGGACTCGGAGAGCCGAGTTCGAATTCCAGTCGAATTCGTTACATTCACTGACGCACAAATACCCTTGGGGAAGGTATGAATCCATCTCTTCTCCCTCTACCTATGGGTTGAATAGTAGGACAGATTGGGTTCTTTAGGTATGGTTGGCAATGGTAACCTACTACGGGAAAAAATCTGCCTCGTAAGTCATGTATCTAAAGTTACATGATCGCCCAAGTGTGTATCACTTATGGCACTTAACGGACTAGCTCTTTTCCTTGTTTCTGGCGAAGTTTTTCTTTTTCTTTCTATTCCTTATTTCTTCGATTGCTTAGCTTCTGTAATGCTTCTTTGACTATCCCAATACAACTTCGGATTTCAATGTAGCACTTTCCTTCCTCCGTTTAAAAGACTTCCCAGGTAATTAAATTTTCGCACTTGTTTGATTTTTGGATACAATTTTTGTATTTCGTTGCTTAGTTATTTCAAACATCGCTTGAGGATGAAACAGTCATCCAACAGTTAAGGTTTAATATTGAAATTTAACTTGAAATACGGATGACCAGTTTCGAAACATAGTAATTTCTGTGTCGCGTTGGAATCATATTTTTTAAAAATAATTATAATTTAGGCTCTACTTCGAGCACTGTCTTTTAAAAATAAAATACTTTAGAACAGTTCTTTCCTATTATATCAATACACACACACACATATATATATATATGTGTGTGTCCTGGTATTACCCCCCCCCAATAGCTGGTAGAAGAGGATTCATATCTTTCCTAAGGGTATTAGTGCGTAAGTGAATGTAATGGATTCGACTGGAATTCGAACTCGGCTCTCCGATTCCTCAATTCAAGCCGATATCTATTACTCCACCGTGCCTCCTAAGGTAAATAGCAGGAGAGACTGGGTTCTATAGCCTTGGATGGCAACTGGTCTAGGAGAAGGACAACTCTGAATTCAAAACCTGCGGAGGGTCGTTTGGGGACCCTGTGGCACGTAGTGCACCAGGTCTCTAATCAGCCCTTCAAAAATGTGGATGGTCCTGCACGAAACCTTCTCATGTGCTGTTGTCGGGCTGTCGGTTTCCTGGGAAATGATCTGCTTGACCCTCGTACGTCGGATTCGACGGAAGAGTCGAGTGAGCGCTATATATATATATATATATATATATATATATATATATATATATATATATATATATATATATATATATATATGTCGTGTCTTTCATGCTATACTTTTCCCTATAATCGTAGATAGTTTAACAATTGAAAGTACTTATTTGCGTTACTTACCATCATGTTATTTTTATCTCGTTGGCTGGTCTGGGAGGTGCACATGTGTATGTACTTCTTGGTGAAGCCATGCTTGAGCTAGAAAAATAGAAGAGGTAGTATTAATATATATATATATATATATATAGTGAAATATATTTTAAGTGAAAAAAAGTACATTTAGATTCTCATATATATATATGACGTCACAGAACCGCATTACAAATTTACGGCCTGCGTTTGCTATTCCGTTACCGTTATCGTCGCATAGCAAAGTTCTGTGGAAACATGACAGGGTATCATTTTTGATGGTGAATATCTTCGTTGAAATGTCCATATAACAACTCTGATGATGGCTCATGTGAGCCGAAACCTTAGATGGAGGAACAGCATAGTAAAAACTATCCAAATGTTGGACAAATTTTGTCTTTATTTTTCCCTGAAATTAAGGCAACTATATGAAGCTTAGAACAGCTCCTGATTAAACATGATGGACATTCGTTGTCTGTTATATTATAACAATATATGTTTGAATATATATATATATATATATATATATATATATATATATATATATATATATATATATATATATATTGACAGATATTTTGAGTGAAAAAGCATATTTAGATTCTCATGTTTTACAAATACAAAACAATCGTAGACACACGTGGATAGTCACTAAACTGAGAGCAGTATTGCCCAAAGCCAGATAGCGATAGGAAGAGTGTATTGCTCCAGTCTTCCAACTAAGATGAGGTTTCTTCTTTTTTTTTTTGATCATTTCACACCCATGCAAGGCGATAAAGCCACTAATACTCAAAGGGATTACTGAGGATGAATGACAATATAGTGACGGTAACTGAGAAGAAGTTAATGAGGAGAAAGGGTAGTAAAAAGAATAGCATTTAAAGCGGCACTTAACGATTGACGCTGCATTTTGAATTTTGTAGTTGACAAAAATGCAAGAGGCTGAAAGGGAGTTCCATAGCTGAGAGGTCTGAGAAAAGAAACTATAGTTAGACGGTTACATTTAGCAGTTTCCTTTTTTTTCTTTTTTTTTCATTTCTTTATTTTACAGTTAGATCCACTTTCTACAAGGACCGGGGTAGAGGGTTACGTTAAGTTGCAGTTTATATGGATAGGAGGGGAGATAACGGTTAACACTGGATTTGAACAAGTTCAGATTGCAATAATCGGGGAAAAATCCTCTTAGGGGTCAGTTCCACAGAGCAGTAGTTCGCGGGAAGACCCTCAGCGATCTACTGTAAAAATCATTATTCAAACTTACACGAGAAAGAAATGCACATCTCCCTCAGCCCTTACAATGGGTCTTTTGTTATTTATTTTTCTTTTAATGTGAACTATTTTATCCTAATTTTAGATGCTTTTCATCAAAACCAAATCAGGTTTTCAGAACACGGTCATTATTATTATTATTTGTCGATAGAATGTCGTATTATATATATATATATATATATATATATATATATATATTTTACAAAATAGTGCTCAATGTAAATTTACAGAGCATTAATATTATAAATTAATTGATTTAAAATATGTTTTTTTCATGAAAAAACATATTTTAAATCAATTAATTTATAATATATATATATATATATATATATATATATATATATATATATCGCAACTTTGACTCTGCAAGACTGTGCTGGGCAACAGCAAATCCACAATCCCTCCTCTATCAAATCGATTCGAAGTCCTAACTTTGCTCGGGAATTCTTACCCAACACATCACTCGACCTATCCGGAGTACCTACACCTGATTTTTCCCCTAGAACTGAGGCTATATTTAGTGAGATGAGCATAGCCCCGTCAATGGTATTGGACATCTTCTCTAAATTAGACTCTCCTAAAGCAAGTGGTGGGGACGGGATACCAGCTGTAGTCCTAAAGAAATGTGCTCCTGAGCTGGTTCCAGTTCTCTCCAAACTAATGCCTTGCTGCCTCTTGCTTTTCAGCCTGTTGGAAGTATTCATCTGTTTCCCCTGTCTTTAAGAACTCTGGAGACCCTTCTGACCCATGTAACTACCATCCTATCAGTCTCCTACCACTCTTCGGTAAAGTCTTCGAGGCTTTAATCAATGCCGAAGTGGTTAAGCACCTTACATCCCATTATCTACTCTCTGACAAATAATATGGTTTCCGCTTTACCCGACGTGATTACGGACATAACTGAATTTGTATACCAAACTCTTGATAATAATGGCGAAGCTCGAGCTGTGGCTCAAGATTCTCTAAGACGGCCAACTTCGTAAGCTTCAGAGATACGGTATTACAGGATGGTTATTTGATTTAATCCAATCATTCTTATCGAACGGTGAAATAAAGGTCGTCTTAAACGGGTTCTCCTCCAGTTCCTTTCGTACGAACGCTGGTGTTCCCCAAGGCTCTATCCTGGGTCCTACACTGTTTCTGATCTTCATCAAGGATCTTCAGTTCTATACGCAGACGACATTACTATTTACTAGTGTCGAAATACTAAATCCGCCAATCGCGGTAGGAAATGGTTTGTAAACTTTAATGCCTCCAAAACGAAACTGCTCATTTACTCACCATAGGGAAACCTCCCTGCCTCCTATCAGCATGGCTGATGGTCAACTCCACAAGAAGCGCCTCTCTGCGCCTTCATGGTCTCACGTTTTCCACTGACCTGAATCAATAGCTTCATCTACTGCAAGGAATGTTGGTTCTCTGTGTCACGCCAGGTTTTTCTCGTCTGAGTCCATCCATCAAATCTACAAATCTACCATTGGGTCTTTCATTGAAGACTGTTGCCATATATGGTCTGGTGCCTCCCGCTGTTCATCTCAAGGTTCTCGACAAAATCCAAAGACGGACATGCAATGTGATAAGTTCTGACCTGGCATCTTGACTACAATCACTTTCGCAGAGACGTGATGTGGATTTGTCTTTTTTACAAATATTCCCATGGCAACTGATCTGACGAGCTTCTTTCACTGGTACCCCAACTGCATGAATTTAAGCGTGCTACTTGCTTGGCATCTCGGTCTCATCCTTTCATTATCGAAACAGTTAAATGTAACCGCCTCTTCTACTCCAACAGCTTCTTCTCTCACACTTCCCGACAGTGGAACTCCCTTCCTCTTACTTGCTTCCCTGGTGGCTATAATCTTCAAATATTCAAATGTATTGTTAATTGGCATGTACTTATGCCTAGATCTTGATCTCCGCCCTTCTCTTTTTCCTCTCCTCAAACACCCCTCTTTTCTCTTACTTTCACTCTCTGTAACCCCTTGCGTGCTAGTGGCACTCCCGCCTTGCTTGGGGTGTAATACTTAAAAAAAAAAAAAAAAAAAAACCAGATTAATTTAATCCAATCTACATTTGGAAGAATCTCTGCCAAACATTGTTTAATTTTTTGCTAAACTAATTTTATTTTTGATCAATTTACACAAACGTATTTTCCCGATCGCACAATGCCATATATTACTTGTATTATTAGAAGTATTTTTTAATCGGGATCACCCCTTGCAAGGCAGTAAAGCCACTGAGACGCAAAGAGTTACTGGGTGTGGAAGAATTAGAAACAGAAATATTGCTAAGGAACGAGAACAAAAGAATAATCAGGAGGACAGCAGATAGCGATTGACATTGCATTTACATTTTTGAAGATTAAAGTCGAAAGCATGGAGCCGGAAGGGAGTTCCACAAGTGAAAAGTGCGAGAAAAGTAACTTTTAGCATAGAAGTTTCGGCCACATCTAACCAAAACTGTAAATTGATGAGATCTCGACGCTAATCTAATACTACGCTTAAATTCAAAAAGTCTAGACACGAAAAAATACATCTGAACAATTACCATAAAAGTATTTATAGAAAAGGCACAGGGAAGCAACCTTACGGCGGTGGGTTCAATATCTTATTAGATAACTAGTTAACAATTAATAGTCGTAGATCGATATTCTGATTAGTTGAAATGAAAAGCAACTAAAATTAAGATTATAGAAATTCTAGTAAGAATTAATTTTTCTTTTTATATACTATTAGTTTAACCAATACAAGGTACAAGAGCCACTCATGGTAGAGGGTTACTGAGCGAGATTGTAGTAAGGGAACATTATGAGGACGTGTAGAAAACATATCTGTTGACTATAAACTTTAGTCCTGGGTAAGATGATAAACGACATCCGGCAGCAAGGCTTCTGATTTGAAGATTGGAGGTTTTGAAGAACATGGAACCACCTTTTATTTGCTGTTGATCCTAGGTCCCACCCTGATCAGGTGTGGTAGCACCTGTTATGGTTCCAGCTCTTGGCAAATGGTAAAACCACAAAAAAAAAACACTATGAAAGTATAAAAAAGAACAATACACTTCAATATAAAAAAAATAACCAACTATACATATTTATAGTAAAATGACCAACAATATATTTTATAGAAAAATGACTAACAATACATTTTATCTGTGGTTGAAGGCATACATTTGTGTTGAAAATATTTAGATTTAGGTATTAAGTAACCTATGGAGATGTTGATATGTCGCTATACAAAATCAAGGTATCAAAAATGACGACTCGGAAAAATAGAAACTAGATGAACATTCAGTCAGTCAGTTATGTGCCATGCATGATACACGCTTACGTGATCATGTATCTTTCTATACATGACTGACGAGGCAGATTTTTCTCGCAGCAGGTTGCCATTTCTTTCTGCGGTAAACCAGTTGCCATCTAAGGCTATAGAACCCGGTCTGTCCTGCTATTTACCAATCGCTGGGAGAGGGAGAAGTGGATTCATATCTTTCCCAAGGTTATTATCACGTAAGTGAATGTAATGGATTCGATTGGAATTCGAATTCAGCTCTCTGATTCCTCAATCCGAGCCGCTAACCATTAAACCATCGTTGAAAAGGCTGTCTTTGTCTACAAAGCGCGAAATCCTCGATCGGGTATGCAAGTCTTCAGTAACCGACAACGGGTCGAGAAGAGAGACCTAGAGAAATCTTACAGTGCAGTTAATGATAACATCACTGCCGACCCAATTAACTGGAACAGAAGACATACATTACCAGTGTAAACCAGAACAGGAAGTCCTCTGCTTTCTTTCTGTTGCATGCCATCTGGCGCTGAAGGTTTGCATGAGGCAGTAACGTTTAAGTAAGAGAAGTAAACTCGAATAAGTGTAAAGATGTCAAAGTATTCAGAACTGCTGGCTTGGATGAGTTCAGCAGATATGGTTGCATTTAAAGCAACATATAATATTAAATTAGTTGTAAGCCTTTACAGCTAAGCAAGAAAACACAAACTAAATGTCGGTGATTAAATGACGAAGAAAAACTATTATTGGAATTTCTTTTGTTGAGACTCTCAAGTACATTGAAAAAGTTCGCCTTGATGACAACAATACACTGATTCTCAACTTGTCCGGTCTGTTTCATCGAGGATTGATTGATTTACGGCTTATCAACCCTTGAGTACATGAGTATGAACTAAATTCAAGAAAGGAAACAAGAGCGAAAACGGTGAGCAGTCTAACATTTGATCAAGGCTTGTAATCGACTCTCAAGTAGATACAGTGGAAATGACCAAAGATAAAAAATGGGGATGATAAGATTGTCCGGTGGTCTGCATATATAGATAGCATAGTTGAAGATCATAGGTGATAGGTTGCAAGCTAGTGATTGGGTTGAATCCCAGGGACAATCAGAGATCACAGCAGTATGCACTACCGAGTCTTTTTTTTTGTGTTACAACCCATGTCCATCAAGTCACAGAAGCGCTTGCAGAATTGTATTTGCTTTAGAGAATTTTCAGCGACCATTTCAGTTAAATTAATCAGTATATGTAATGACTTCAGTAAATTCATTGAACATGAGTGCTTAACTATATTCTTTATTTCTACTATTTAATAAAGTTATAACTAAAAGAATACAGACATCGAGAAAGTCAAGTACATCTTGTTTGTTTGCTTTTGGTGTCATATCAACTCCTTAAGGGTCATTTAATGCCGAAATTTAATTTTCTTATGAGCATTAGTAATTTCCTTTTTTTTTTTTAAAAAATGTATTGTTGGTAATTTTCTTTTTCAAAAATGTATTACTGGTATTTTTTTAACTATTACTGCTATTTTTATAATAAAAATGTATGTTTATACTTTCATAGTGTTTTGATCCCAGTTTGAGGAGTTAGTTTCAATCCCCATGGAATGACTGCAAAAACACATTACCCTCACCATTTTATAGGCAGTGTTGCACAAATGCATGCTGAGATGTTTTCCTAGCCAAGAAAATAAACTGGTTCTCGGCTTCATCTGATGCAGTTCTGGTCTGTCTTGCCTTGAACGCAGAATGCTACGTTCGCTTGTCTGAACTAGCTTTACTTGTGTCGACGCCAATTCTTAGTTTTAAGCTTTTTGCCTTATTACTGTTAATTTGCCTTGTATATATTGTTTGCTGGTTTATTATTGTCCTGATTTTTCTTTTTCTTGTGATTTCAAACTTTGTCAATTGTTTATTGGGCAGTTCTGTTACTTATTTTGTATTTGACCATGGCTATTCACTATACAAATATTTGCCTATAGTTTGGACCTTCACAGATGCTACCAATCCGGGTCATGGTGGATCTGGGAACAACCGCAATTAAGAGGTGATTCTATGCTCTTCAAAACCTCCCGATCACAGGCCCTGCTGCCAGGTGTAGTTTATCGTCACACCCATGACGTGCAAGAGCATCTGTCTGAAATAAACAAAATCTAACTGTTGCTTTCACTTAGACATGCAAACAAGAATTACAACGAAGAATCAAAGCATTCGCAATGAGACGCTATGAACCATTTTAGGCATCTTCTATGCAGAACGCATCACAAGACACAGTACGAGACCCCATCAGATAAGAGGTTCGTTAGCCATAGTCAACAAAAGAACGTGGAAATGGTATAGACCAGTTATAAGAACGACCACTGCTATTATACAAGGTACTACTTTAGGCAACAGAAAAAATAAGCAAACACAGAGAAAAGATTGACTGATGTCTGAATAGATTGGAAGATCCTTTACAGATATTCGGACATTGGAAAGCGACTAAGGCATGTGTAGGAAGCTGGTCAGGTAATCAGCGACGACCCTACAACCACAGCCCGTCATGGGAGAAATAATGATAATGATGAAAAATAAAATGTCAATCAGAGTATTTTATTGGTTTCTTTTTCATTTATCATTGCCTTACTTTGTAATAAAATATTTTTACATGTATATAAATATCTGTGGTGCTGAAGACAAAGAGACAACAGTGCCCAACACTTTCATTATAGGAACTGCTGGCAGACATTTTCCAAAATGGCTTACCATGGATATTAACATGCCAATCTGCAGTCACCCAATATCTAGATTTCTTTTAAGCTATACATGATCGAAATTTGGTACTTCATAAAACGAACAGGAGTTTAGATACTATAAGTTTAGGCCAATACAACACAACGCTAAACATGGGGACATATGCTGAAATAAATTGTGTTGCGTAAACTATACAAGTGGGCACGCAAAATCCTAGATTTTTCCTATCGGAGAGGGAACACTGACAACTAGTGTCACACAAACACACACACGTGCATACGCACACATACACACAAACATATGAACGCATAGAGGTTACTTTTTTACAAAGAATAAATAGGGTACGTATTCATGGAATCTTCACAATCTGTAAAACAAGAGAGAAAGAAAAGTACAAAGCTAACAAGTACAAAACGGTGAAGTACAAAATAAAATTTATTCCTACCTGGATAATTTCACCATAACGTACTCTCTTTCCAAGTTGTCGCTTTTGTTCGGCTGCATTGTCTGCGTTTTCGGCTTGTGCGGCTAGCTGCGGAAAGAAATAAGAGGTTAAAGGTCATCATTTGTTTCAAATACATGCACGGAGAAACATTTAATGTAGAAATTCAAATCAATATCGAATTAAATTGTGCATTTCGTCTCAATTTCAGCTCTTATCGTTCGCCATTTCCGTAGTATTTTAATGATTAGTACGTTCATCTTTGTTTTTGGCCTATATGTTTTCAACTTGAACTTTCAGATTAAATTTAAGATAACCAAAATCTTGTAATTAAAACCTCCTTTGTTTTGTAATACCGTTGGTAGATATATACTTAGGTGTTCTGATACTGTCCCACATTTACAAATTCAGTGTTCGTCATCTTTGTTGTAGTTATCACAACGTTTCGATCATTTTGCCTCTAACCGCGGCCTTCTTCAGGTCGATCCGGGGAAGGTTCGAACTGAGGTTTTTATTTAATTTACGGGACATACATGGGCCTGCAACAGTAGATATAGGGCAAGAGTAGAGGAGAGTGCGAATGCTGGGTGGGGGTGGGGGGCAAACAGTTTGAACATTTGAGGGATTGACATGTTTATTATTGATATGTTTATTATTGATATGTTTGTATAATCAGCTTCTTCCTGTGAACCGACTCCCAAGAGGATGTTTCCCCGATCACTACAACCAGTTGATATCTAGGGTTAACGAACGTAACACTCTACATCGAGTGACTCCTAGGTCTTGTACAGAGTGAACCTTACTGTGAAAAAAATCAGTCACAGTTAACACAAGAACGAATGTGGGATCGAAATCGATAACTTTATATCCTCAAAGAAGTATTACCTTGACCTAATTCATTTCAGAAATGCAGTCGTTCTGGTGTTATCCTGTAAATCGCAGGAAAAAAGGTTCACCAAACGGGTAGAAAAGCTAGAAAATTAATTTTCAAAGGTCATTTATATATATATATATATATATATATATATATATATATATATATATATATATATATTTAATACCTAATGATATTTTAGAAGAGACTTGAAGCAACAGAACTGTGATTATACCGAGAGATGCTGAGGATATCATAATCCGAACATGTGAGCAACAACGAGGTTTTGGAGAAAATGGAAACAAAATGGAAACTTATACTTAATATCAGGAAGAGACATTTGAAATTTCTGGGGCACATAATGAGGAAAGAGGGCTTGGAAAATTCGATAATCACGAGACAGATTGAGGGAAAAGGGACATAGAAAAAACAGAGTGTAACATACTTGATGGATTTAAATGAATGGTAGAACAGGATTTAGGAGAAATAACAAAATAAAAATATTACGAGCTACAAGGGTGTGGAGGGCCATGATCATTAATATCCTGAAGAGACACGACATATAAAAGAAGATTATACAAATAAAGAATTAGGTTAATTAAACAAATGTTAATTTTCCTAAATTTAATAGTGTTTTTTTTATAAATATATTCCCTGAAGAATTCCATGCACAATCAATGATGTGTGCATGTTTGTGTGCCTCTGTGTCTGTTAGAAACGAATTAAAATTTCGCGTATTTTTGCAAGTAATTATTCGAAAAATCACTGAGATCGCCGTCCAAAATCTCTCTCTCTCTCTCTCTCTCTCTCTATATATATATATATATATATATATATATATATATATTTGGGCATAATCGAAATTAATTGCGAAAGTTACCTATGAAATAAAACTAATTGTTCATACGGAAAATTAAGGACCTTCGTACATCAAACTGTCTTTACATTAAATGGTGGCAGAAGAATTATCGTTGAACTCTTAAAAGCTAAGCTCAAATATTAATGCAATACTTAAATGCAAAGATGAATTTTGACTTCTTGTGTAGTTTATCGTCGCTTATCGCATCTACTTCTCCCAACCTATTGTGATGAAGGTTCAATCAAGAGCCCTCCCGAGAAGGCAGTACTTCATATATATATATATATATATATATATATATATATATATATATGTATGTGTGTGTGTGTGTGTTTGTGTGTGTGTGTGTGTGTGTGTGCGTCTGCGTCTAAAGAAACTGTTTACAAAAACTAGGTCTTAGCTCAATAATTTCAAAAAGAAATGCATGTCAAATTCCTCCTAAAAACTGGATACCACTCACCAATCCATTTTCTTCAGAAATTGAGTTACAACCATTGAGTGCATCTGACCAATCGGAGACGAGATATTTATGTAAGGAGTAATATCGCCGAGATTACGTGTCAACAATTCCAAGACATTTAATTACCCTGCCATCATCAGCATCTGCGAATTGTCTTGAATCACTATCCGATTCACGGGGAGACGAAAAAGAGATCAATTCAAGATAGGGACATTTCTCACGAGATATCTCGTCGAAAGAAAACTCTCAAGGCTAAATGGTAGACGAAAGACAAATTAATGGTGTCTATTTACTTATGTCTTTCTACGATAAGAACTGATTCAGCAGGGAATGATTTCTTTCCGTGATTTAAGAGTCTGGACTTTGTAAACATCATTATTGCGAGGGAAACATTCCTCCTCTAAATCAAAATGGAAGCTAATCTTGTGGTGCTGTTTCCTGTTTTCTGGCTCGTGTTTTCCAGATCCCACCCAACTAATTCCAGTGAAATCGGGTAATATGATTTCATCGCTCTTTTTCTCATTATGTTTATAAAACATGTTTGGAAGTTTGATAAACATTTAATGAAATAGAATGTTGAATGCACTGGAGTAACTAGGCACGTTTTAGTTGGTTTTGATCTCTATATATATATATATATATATATATATATATATATATATATATAAAAAAAACTGTGATGAGTATATATGTATGTGTGTATATGCATGCACAGGTATATATCGATGGTTATGTATATTTGTACATTTGTGTAAATGTATGCGAAAAAAGGTTCTAATATATGTATATACCTGGGTGAATGTGTATCTATGTACACGTGTGTTCATATATATATATATATATATATATATATATATGAAATGGATGAAATAGATTAAATCCGACAAATATTTTCTGTTTATACGTTATTTTAAGGATACACTTATTTGAGTTAATGCTTTGTTTTCTTTTTTAATTAAACAGTATTAATTACATTTGCCGGCCTGAATGTTCAGGTTTAATGATGGTTCCTGTCATAGAACTCATATTTTCCACGAAATTTCTCGAAAATTCAGTTCGCTAAATGTAATTAATATAAGATATCGTACATTGAGAGCTGTTGTTAATAAAAACAGTACCCGATGTAATTATCGAGGAGTTAATAACATTTTCAACTTTGTCTCATCATCTTCACGCACGCACGCACACACACACACACACACACACACACACACACACACACACACACACACACACACATATATATATATATGTATATGTGTGTGTGTGTTGACAAATGAAAAGTCAACCTCCTATATAATACTAGCAGAAGTGCCCGGCGTTGCCCGGGGATGTAACAGTAAGAGATAGATCAAGTATCGACCATCATAAAGACTGAAAAATAAAATTGACAAAGATTATTGTTTAAGGTTGACGGACACACATGTCTTAATTAGTTTTTTGTTGTTTTTTTTTTTTGTTTTTTTACGAATTGGTCAAACCCAAACTCAAACAAAAACATTGTTTTCAATCGTTATGAGTCTACCGATTGAATAGAATTTTATGATAAATAATTGTCTTTTAAATGGAATTTTTAAAGCATTCTGAATGTAAAAATAAAGAAAAAAGTGTGCAAGACAAGAAACACTACCTGCCAAAAAAAAGGTAAGTTTTATTGAAATCGGTTGAAAAATTTAAAAAATCTGATCCCATATATAAACGAACACAGACACACAGAAACAACCTGGGTTTGATAATAAGTATAACTCGATATGAGTTGTCCCCCTTTCATTCTCGAAACAGCAATGCCTCTTAATCGTGTTTTCACATTGATTTTGTGCAAAAACAATTGTGTTTTTCCAATTTTTGGCGCTGTCAGAACCACCGCAACGTAATTTTACGTAGTCCTGTGAAGTTTTGTTGAAATCGGTTGAAAAATGTAGGAAATCCGATCCAATATATAAACGTACACACACACACACACACACACACACACACACACACACACACACACACAACCTGGGTTTTATAATAAGTATGATTTTGGCGTTATCTATTAAAAGTTTGTCTTAGATTAATATTATTTTGTTTATTTAGCATATGCTGATGATAAGTCAACCTCATATATAATATTAACATGAAACAAACTTGAGTAGATATCAGCAAAATATTATATAAAAGGTTGACTTGTCATTTGTCAAAATTTAATGCAGCTTGCACATATCTCAAATAATCAAACTAATATATATATATATATATATATATATATATATATATATATATATATATATATCGTGTACATAGGCAGCATTTTTTCATTAATGCATATTTCATTAAATAATAGACAAGTTTTGTCTATTTATTTTCAGTAAATTCCTTTCATATTGTCGAATAAGGTTTTTAGCATTATCACTGAAACACGAAAGAAAATCACCATGTCGATAGATGTTTTTATTGTTAATCCTGTCAAAGCTTTCGGCTTACATAAGCCTTCATCAGAGATTACAAGTACATTACAATAAATTAAATAATAAATTATATAACAAAGATGGTAATTTTTTTTTAAATGTCAATTAAGTTTAAGCGTCTAATGATTATTTTCTTTTTCTTTCAGATTTAACAACTTAAGTATTTGACAATTTCAATTATGGAAAGATTAACAATCAAACAACATCTTAAAGTTATCGAAGCCTATTATGAAAATGGACGTTCAAACAGAAATGCATTTCGCGCACTTCGCGATATTTTTTCGTCAGCACAATTGACCAACCAAGTTTTCAACTGGAAACATTGTAACGTTGTTGTGGAGAGATTCAATTCTCGTGCACTGCAGCAATGTTTTCAGCTGAACTGCGTAAACCGGTACGCAATGGTGTTTTCACATCTGCCACCGACCCAGTTTGATTGAATTTACGAAAAATTTTTCAAATTGCACTCTTGAAACTTTAACACGTTGTTTGATTGTTAATCTTTCCATGTTAAATTCCCAAAGACTTAAGTTGTTAAATCTGAAAAATAAAAAATAAAAATCATAAGACGATTAAACTTAATTCACATTTAGAATAGGTTCAAGTTTTTGGCACACCATTTATATATGAATAAAAACAAAAGGAAAAATTATTGCAGTCGTCGCATTTCGTCCTCTGAGCAAATGTAAAGTTTTATTTTTTGACAAGTATTTATATATAATAGTCAAAATGCTATTATTTTTTCAAAAGATTTTAGTATATAAATGTCCGCGAAATTTCATAAAAAATATGCTTTTCAACAGGAATCGAACCTGTATCCTATACGGAATCGTCATATAGCCTGACGTGCTATGCCATTTAGCTACAAAGGAAGCATATGCGTGGCAAGCTCAAATTACTGCTTTTAAACTATAAATTTGTTCGATTCCTATCGGGGAAACATTTTCTATGAAATTTCTCGGACTTCAGTCAGGTAAATGTTATTAATACTGTTCATTATAAACATATCATTTATTTAATTTATTGTATCTATAAAAACAACGTATAAACAGAAAATATATGAAAAATAATTGTCTGACATAATCCATCTCATAACACACACACACACATATATATATATATAGTAGGAGGATTTGATATTTAATTAATTAATTCATTGAGTCTGATAGAAACCTCAACAGGAATAGAGGAAGCACTGGACGGCCGTTTCGTCCTATAATTGGGACTCATCAGCAGTGCGCATCCACCACCGAGTATCGAAACCCTGACAGTTGGGTTGTCAAGCGAACAACATACCAACTGTACCAAATGGGCCTCGGTAACGAAGAGATTCCAAATCAGACTCAACTTAGCGCCGCTCGCTCACATATTCCGTGGCGGAACTGGACTGAGTTCTCTGTAACCATAGGACTGTGCCCCCGGGAGCCACGACTACTCTCACCAAGCCGCTACCAAATGGAGCATTAGAAGCCGGTTTAAGCGATGATAAACAGATAGTAATTAGTAGGAGGATTTGATAATTATATTTAATTAATTAATTCATTGATTTGGAATATATGTGTTTGGATATATATTCTAGCCGACTTCCTTTAGTATCCTTTTGTTTTTGTTTATATTTTTATCACCTTTGTTATCAAATATATCACATATATATCCCATATAGAAGATCTGCCTAGAAAACTGAAATGTTTTATATATATATATATATATATATATATATATATATATATATAGGTAACTACACTCGTCTCGGAAAACGTTCGGTTTCTTGATTTGCTAATGGTCAAATCAATTTCGAAGAAAAAAAAGGTTTTAAAAAAGGAAAGACTTATGAACATGAACGTCTGTCGAAAATAATCGTACAGCATTCAGGTCCAAAGCCCAAAGAAGAAGAAAACACCCGATACGAGTAATCAACTAACTAAAAAAGTGCTCATTACAAAAGTAGAACAGACCTAGTCAAACCTAGAGAGCCAAGGTTTCACCGAAGCGGATCGTCAGGGAAAGCTTGAAGGTTTTCCGAGACGAGTGTAGTTGCCTATATTTCTAAAGCTCTAGGTCACCCTATCAAGCACTGTTTCAAACCAACTAATATGGAGCTAGCTTTCCCTGACGATCAGCTTAGGTGAAACCTTGGTAGGTTTGTCTGGCTCTCTAGGTTTGCATATATATATATATATATATATATATATATATATATATATATATATATATATATATACGGTTGTATTGAGCTCTTTTGTTGGTTAGTTGTTTACTCGTATCGGGGTTTTTCTTTAGGCTTCAAACCTGCATCTGTGCGATTTTTTTCGACAGACTTTCATGTTTCTAGCTTTCTTTTTTTTAAACCTTTTTTCCTTCGAGATTGATTTGATTATTGGCAAATCAAAAATTCGAGGGTTTTTTGAAACGAGTATAGTTATCTATATTTGTATATATATATATATATATATATATATATATATATATATATTTATATATAAATTTTCGTAAATTTACGTCGATGATCTAGTGATTAAATCACTTTCAGCACTCCCTCTTTTTCACTTGTATTACATCAACGTAAACACACTCAGACACACACAAACACACACACACACACACAAACACACACACACACATATATATATATATATATACTAGTCAAGAAAGTTTATGTGCTTTCTTTCTGTTTGTTTTCTTATCTAAGCTCGTAGAATACCATTATACAATTTCCCTGATGTGCATATTTTCAGGAGATGGTGCAGATACAAATTTATAGTTTTTTCACTTCTGTTGAATCTTAACGTAAGTTTCTGACACATTTGAAGCGGATTAAATTCAACATAAGTGCACAGCTCGTCATCATCAAAGCCTCCATGTTATTCTTTACTACAAGTGACTCATTTTGCAGTTGAAAACTTCCTGAAATGCCTTTAAGCAATCTAATCACTTCTCCAATGTGCGTCTGCTGTTGCCATTAAGTTGTTAAATTCTTTCAGATTTGGATTTCCTGGATTTCCACCTTGATTTAATTCGTAAATGCGATAAGACTGGCATGATAGAATACAAGCAATTGCTGAAGAAAAATTTCGCATATACGAAGTCTGATCAAAAAGTATCGAAAGAAATGTAATAAAAAACGAAAACGGCAATACATATCATTTCAGCATTTAATTTTCTTCGAAGTAGTCCCCTTCTGAATCCACGCACTTTATCTTGCGTCGTTACGACTGATGGAAGTACTCCTGGAACTTCTTTTTTGGGGATAGCGATCAGCTTCCACGTCACGTTCACTTGGATGTTCTCGACGTCTTGAAATCTTGTTCCTTTCAAGTAGGAAAATAGGAAAATGTTCCCAAGGTGTGAGATCTGTGGAATATCGTGGTTGTTGGACCTGGGGAATGTTGTTCTTGGCCAAAAACTGCTGCAGAAGCCATAGTCACTGAGGAAATCTCTGTGGTGTGACGAAATCACCACACTCTACACACTTTCCTTCCAAGAACTTCTATAAACAAGGGAAGTGAGCGAGAATGTTAAAGCTTGTGCGTGACAGAGTTCAAGGTCATTTTGTGTCAAACTGCTCCATTCTGCGTACATAAAGTCCGTTACCATATCATTAGATCCCATTTGATCAGGCCTTGTGTGTGTGCGTATCTATGTAGTTACGTTTTTTTTTTTTTTTTTTTTGCAAAACAAGTGTTTCAATAAACGGAAGTGACCGGAAATTGGCAGAAATGTAAAAGTATATTAAATGTTATATTCACTTTCAAATGTTTTTGCTATATTCGTAAAAAAATTGTTGGGTGTTGGTCGATTGATTTTGATATCACTACAACGAATACATTTAAAAATTCTAAAATAATTACATAGCACGTTCGTGCGTGTCTTTTAAAATCAGCATCACAACGGAATGCAGATTTTATTTCAATTATAATAAGTTTACAATAAGTTTGCCTTTGTAAATTATCCCTGAAGATAATCTTGGAAAAGATCGAAATTACTTGAGTGAGAGAAAATCTATTACGTCTTCCTTGATTAATTTCATTCCAACATTAAGAAACTGATTAAACAACTGGAAAAGATCAGTATGAAAATAAGTAGACACATTATATCTATTTATTCAATAAATCATATATATATATATATATATATATATATATATATATATATATATATATATATAAATATATATATATATATATATATATTTATAGTGAAGTTGATCTCATTTTTTGGACTGTTGGCAAAAGTGAATTTCTGCCTAAATTGTAATAAAATCATTAGGTTTGTTCTTAGATGGGGGACGGATCTGTCATTAACATATTTGTCATCGACACCACTAAGACCAAACCTAATAATTTTATCACCACTCAGAAAAATCACTTTTGCCAACAGTGCAAAAATGAGATTAAGGCTCATTACAAATACAGAAAATGAACAATGAAACATTAAAAGAACATAAGGGAATTTATTCCTTTAAAAATTGATTCCTTTATTTTGCCTGATGAAGGTCACAAGACCGGAAACCCCTGTAGCAAAAATATGAAGAATTAAAAAAATTAATACACTAAAACAAATCCACATTATAACCAAAAACGTTTGCGGCTTCTCTCTTTGGATCAAACCTTATATATATATATATATATATATATATATATATATATATATATATATATAATATTATAAATTAACTGATTTAAAATATAGCGAAAAAACATATTTTAAATCAGTTAATTTATAATATTAATGCTCTGTAAATTTACATTGTGCACTATTTTGTAAAAGTAAAAATATCTATAAGAACACCGGATTATATATCTTACTGTTCTTTCTTATATATATATATATATATATATATATATATATATATAAAAGAAAGAACAGAAGTAACACTGACACATTTTACTTCTATTAAATGAAATATAGGCTATAAATACTAATAATGAAAATATTTTAAAGCAGTAATTAAAATTGTAGTTAATTAAATTAAAATGAATTCTAACTTAAACTTCTTTTAAATTGTAATTAAATAAATAAATAAAGTTTACTAAATCAGAGAAATGAAGTAGCTATTTTTGACGTAAAGAAAAAAAAATTACTTAAAAAATAGTTAAATATAAAATTTTAAAAATCGAAATATAAATATACTTGATGTAGAAAAATAATTTTACTGACTATTAGTAACTCCGATACATTTTACTTCTATTAAATGAAATATAGTCTATAAAAACTAACAATGAAAATATTTTAAAGTTGTAATTAAAACTGCAGTTAATTTAAAATGAATTCTAACTTCTTTTAAATTGTAATTAAATAAATAAAGTCTACTAAATCGGAGAAATAAAAATTTTACTTTAGTAATATTTAAATATAAATTTTTTTAAAAATCGTAATATACTTGATGTGATAATTATTCTACAAACTGTAAGGGATTCTAATTACATTTAATTGTTCTTGAAAGAAATATAGTATATTAAAACTTAAAAGTAAAAATATTTCAAATCGTACTTAAATAAAATGTATTCTTACCTACCCCCACTAAAAAAAAAATCAAAAAATCTTTAAATATAAGAAAAAAAAAAGCCGTAAGAATATTAGCCGTTAACAATATAATTTTAAAAATATCTAGACGACAGGCTGTTAACGGAAGTTAGATTTCATTGAAAAATACATCCCTTCCCACGACCCAAACGTAGCAATAACTGAAATATTAAATTATAGACATATTGAAAACCCAGCCACCCATGTCTAGAAAAATAGATTTATCTGAAACCTTGGAAACATGAATTTTGTTTTAGCTGTGTATTTAAAACCTAGTAATTTTAAAAAAGTTGCTCCAAAATTCGCTTGAGGATGAAATGGAACTAATGTCTTTAATTTAATCACAAAATTAAATTCGGGGCTTTTAGCTTCCATTTTTGAAACATGGTTAGAACTGTGTAGCGAAAAAAAACATATTTTAAATCAATTAATTTATAATATATATATATATATATAGTATGTGCATATATATATATAGTATATATATATATATATATATATATATATATATATATATATATATATATATATAATGTGCGTGTGAGAGAGTGTATGTCTGTATTTTTATCTCAGTACAGTTAGGTAACCTTGACATATTTGGGAAGGATTATTAGATTAATCCAGAATCTATACTGGCAGGAAATAGCCTGCATACGGATTAACTGAATTCAGTAAATATGCAAAAATAGAAAGGCGTGTACGACAAGGATGTGCCTTCTCACCGGACTTATTCAACCTATACAGTTTGGCGATTCTGCGATAATTAGAAGTCCTACCAGGATTCATTATTGGCGGCCACAATCTTAACAATGCAGATAAGACAGTGTTGATAGTTGATACGGAAAAGAAACTTCAAGAATGCCTGCAGAGTGTCGTGAAGAAAGGGAGAAAAAAAAGACAAAACACCCATTGCAAGGAGGAATTCATGTTTGTTAAAAAAAAAAAAGAAGGAAGAGTCAGGCATGCAAATACAAATTGAAGATACCAAAATCAAACCAGCACAAAAATTTAAATATCTGGGAAGTTTTTTAACTGAGGACGGAAAGTGCGACACTGAAATCCGAAGCTGCATTGGGATAGCGAAAGATGATTTCCAAAAGCTAAGCAAAGTATTAAGAAACAGGAAAATTTCGTTAGAAACAAAGAAAAGAGTACTTAACTGTTACATGATATCTCTCCACCTATATGACAGTGAATACTGGACAAGCTCTTAACAGATGAAGCCAAGATTTGAAGCAATAGAAATGTGGTTCTACAGAAAGATGATGAAAATAACATGGACTAAACATGTGAGCAACGACGAAGTTTTTGAGAAAAGGAAAGCCAAAAGCACATTTATACTTAGCACCAGGAAGATACGGCTGAAAACGGCACATAATGAGGAAAGAGGGTTTGGAAAATTCGATACTCACAGGAGAGATAGAAGGCAAGATGGACTCCTTAAATGGATAGCGTAACATGGTTTCTGAGAGATTACGAAAAGACAGAAATTCTTAAAATCTATAAACGATAGGACATTGTGGAGAGCCATGATTCCCAACGTCCTGAAGCGTCATGGCACATAGAAGAAGAATGTTTTCTTCTTCTTCTTTTTCTTCTTCTTCTATGCACCATGTCATTCAGAAAGTTAGTGATCATGGCTCTCCACAATTTCCTGTCCTTCGTATGTATTAATAAATTTGGTCTTTTTATTATCTCGCCTAAACCCTGTTCTGCCATTTAAACTTCGGTTACTTAGGTGTTGTTTTCCTCTGTCACTCTTGCCTTCAACCTGACCTGTGAGTATCACATTTTCCAAGCACTCTTTCCTTATTATGTACTCCAGAAATTTAAATTGTCTCTTTCAAATATTAAGCATAAGAGTTCATCTTATTTACATTTTCTCTAAAACTTCGTCGTTGCTTACATGTTTGGTCCATGGTATTCTCAGCATCCTTCTGTAGAACCACAATGCTTCTGCCTCAGTTCTTTTCTTCATCTGTGAGGAGGTTGTCCAACATTCACTGCTATATAATCAGTCAGTTATGTGCCATGAGTAATATACGCTTAGGCGATCATGTATCTTTCGATATATGACTGACGAGGCAGATTTTTCCCGTAGTAGGTTGCTGTTTATTTCTGCGGTAGACCAGTTGCCACCCAAGGCTATAGAAGCCGGTCTGTTCTGCTATTTACCCTAAATAGGTGGAGAGAGAAGAAGAGGATCCATACCTTTCCCAAATAGAATTAGCATGTAAGTGAATGTAATGGATTCGAATGGAATTCGAACTCGGCTCTCCGATTCCACAATCCGAGACGCTATCCATTACTCCACCAGAAATGATATTACGTAACAGTTCAGTACTCTTTTCTTTGTTTCTAACAATATTTTTCTGTTTTTTTTATACTTTCAGAACTTCAAAACGAAAGCAAAGTTATTCTTTAAGCATTTTCTTCATTTCTTTACTTTTATTTATCCTCATCATAACTTTATTTTTATTTTTTATTTCAGAACCTTCAGTCGATTACGAGATCTTATTTGACATTTACCCAAGAACTGACCGGGCACAACTTTCTGAATTGAACGAAAAATGGATGAAAGGGTATATATAAATAATGGAAACCCCATTCACCAATTAACATAGGTTTCAATCAGTTCGTTATTAATTAACATATTAACCAGTTCTTTTATCCCAATAATCAAACAGCGTACCAAAAACATCGACTAGTCCAATAATTAAAACCAAATTCAAAATAAATTAGTTGGCGATAAAATAAATTTTCAACTCTTTTCCGTTTTCATAGAAAACTTATTCCAATAAGAATCACTGATGCCTCTGTACGCTCACATTTAACAATAATGATAGGTAAACCATAATAACATTTTTACAATCTACAAAAATCCAGCTTCTCATTGTAATTTTCAGTGTGTAACAATACGATTTCTCGCACATCCTTAGTAGATAAATAGATAAATTCTTTTTTCCTTTTAAGTCAATTTAATTACCTGAGTTTCTTAGGAATTATGTCTCCAATCTAACTTTGAGTCAGTTTAATGACCAGGATTTTCAGGAAACCTGTCTTCAGCCCACTTTTGAATTGGCAAACATAAAATTTTGTAAGTAGATAATCATAAAACTAGAGTCCTTCGAAAAACTGTCCACCCAAAATTTGAATGGGTGGTCACCTTTTTCAGAATACAAGTGGACAAATAGGGGTGGTGGGATCCACACCAGTGTCTATATAGGACAGGATGTCAGCAGTCAGAGAGTGAGAGAAGGACCGGCAGTGAGTGAGTCAGCAGTCACCGAGACCACTGACAATGAATCTAAGGGTCCTTTTTTTCCGTGGCCAGAAGTTAGTAAGAAAACAGTTCACCTTCTCGAAGACGAAGGAAGACATTGCCGATTAAGTGAGAATTCGTATTGTTTGCAATTTCCCAATAAGTGTCTTGAAAAGCACTTGTCGTTATTCTTTTTTGACTTCGATCACGGCCAGTGAGACAAACATGTGAACATAATGAGTCAGGTGTATATGCATACACAGTTGACCTTAGATATCATCACAGCTTGTGCAGTGACGTGTGAAAGGCATCCTCACAAGTGTATATTCATTTGTAATTTATTTATGAACGGTATATTTTGGAAGAAACATTCGAGGTAATATTTTAAAGTAAATTACTCCAACCCATTAATTTAATGAAATCTTAAAATACCATTTGGACACTTTAACTATTAAAATTTAAATTTCATACAGAAACAGTTGAACTATTTTTAGTATTTAATTTCTGAGATGAGTAATTTTCACTATTCTTGTATTATTTTGAACTATATGTTCTCAATTTGGTTGTTGCAGATGTTACTATAGAAATAACGCTTCGACCAAGTACCCTCTGGTCATCATCAAATATTCATTGATTAGCTGATAAGGGATATCTGAATCCAACAGGAACGAATAATAATAATTATTATTATTAAATTATACATATTAGGCTTTTGATTATACAAAAACAGATTAACTCAGAAATTCATTTTCGCAGTATTCATTTCCAGGTATTTTTTTTTTTTGAAAGACGAGGATATTTAAAAGAAAATCAAACAATGCAGAAAAGAGCAAAAGGATAAAACAAATAGAAATAAAATACACAACCTCCTCCGGCCCAAACACACACAAAATCCTTGAAAGTTATTTGATATTCAACAGAGCAGTTTTACAGGGTGTCCTAAAAGTCACCTAGATAATTAAAAATGTCCTTGTATGTCATTTTTAATCCTTTTTTCTTCTTTTTTTTAACTTAAATTAAAATAAGGAAATTACCCAAGGAAGAATTCCAAACTGAGCAAAAACCCCAAATCGTAGAATTTTATTTGGGATTTAAACAAAATTTTGGTTGCTGGATAATTTTGTGAAATTACAAAATTTAATACCCACTACATCCTCCTGATCTGACGCCTCCCAATTATTTTTGGGAGAGGATAACTTAAGGAGAGTGTATGCATTGAAAAAACGCAAACAATTCAGTGAGTCATGGATAACATCTGTGCAGAAATTCGACGGCCACAGCCAGAGTTATTTAACCACTATTATCTAGAAAGCTATCGAAAGAGTGCATCTGTGTGAAATCGAAAATGGAGGACATTTACGTCGTATAATTTGTCATAATTAAATGGGAATAGATTTCCAGTGTTTGAATTTTCATTTTGTATAAGACTATTTTTTGATAATAAAGAGCATGTTGAAATTAGTAGATTTTTAAATCTCGAGGTAACATTGGAGACACCCTGTATTTAAATTAAGCAACCAGTGGCGTATCTGAGGTATGGCAATTAGGGCAAGGTCTTATGATCACTACTAAATGGGAGACACTAAGACCCCACAAAACGCTTAACAACTAATTTGTAGTATAATAGATATTAATGAGATATTAAGCACTAAGTCATCTGGGAAACATTCGTCATCAACAGATTGTAATTATCAAATGTTTCCAGCAACAGTTTTATGCGACCTCCATGTTAAGCAGTCAAACTAAAGTCATAGTTTTTGGCTTAACAGGTAACATCCTTCCCTTCGGTTGTTGTCTTGCAGTACTATTGGTGAAATCTTATATATATATATATATTTATATATATATATATATATATATATATATATATATATATAGCAGACTTCACATGCTCGTTATCGCTTCGCAAAGTAAGATATATTCACTATTTGAGATCTTTGAAACAAAAATTTTAAATGAAAATTTCATTCATAAATTGGCTTGTTGTAGTTAAGGAAGGTTTTATAAATAGATGCCACCTTGTTGAAAGCCAAGTAAAATGCAAATCTCAAACACTTTTCTGCAGTATATAAGACGATATTCCTAAACAGAACTATTTTTTATATGAAAATCAAACAAACCATTAAAAATTTCAAGAATCATTAAAACATATCCGTCGTGTTGCAAAGTATTTTATTGATGATTTTTCTTTTCGTGTCATAAAGTTCTAAAAGTTCGTTTTCTTGTGGCGTCATTCGGTCATGCTTTCTCTTCATTAAAAACGTAAAGAACAATTCACGCGTGTTTTTCTAAATCCTGAATTATTTCCATGCCTGTGATGCCACAATTTCGGAACATATTTTCATGTGGTATTATTATGATTAAAATTTGTATTCCCTTCGAATAGTCCGCGGTCTCATCAATTTAAAGCTGAAATTGCTAATATAAACGTAAGTCCTAAATTTACACTAAATCGAATATTGGAGTCAAAAAGATACATTTATTTGATTAAAATTATATATAAAATAAATTACGATGTAACAACTGCGATATTATGCTACAGGATTAAAATAGATATGAATTATTATTGAATAAAATAAAAATCTCTCTTTTAATCGTTTGAGAGAACCATTTTTTCTATCTATTATCATGGCTAATGCTAATCTTCTGGAGAGTAACAACCTTGCTCCTTCTCGGGCTAAAGTTTTCCATATAGTTGAAAGATTATATTAAATCAGTTGGTCGTTCTGCTGATAGGAAAGTGGGTCCACTATATTATAGGCAGATTATCTCGCCAGAATCTATCTTACGCATTTATAAGTCTACCATTAGCCTGTACTTTGAATATTTACCACATCTTGGCTGGTGTCTCTGGCAGGAATTTAGAGATTCTTGATAAAATATAAAGAATAATCTGCAATGTCATTGGTCCTGATCTGGCATCTCGTCTTCAGTCACTTTCCTATAGGAGTAACGTAGCTTCACTGCGCCTTTTCTATAAATATTTTCGTGTTTAACTGTTCTGACTAGCTTTCGTACGTCGACTTTACGAATTTAAGTGCAGTACTAGATTGGCAGCTAGGTCTCATCATTTTACAGTTGAAATGAATCGATGTAACCGTAAATGCTGCCAACTTTGATATTAAAAATTTTAATTGCAATATCAGTTGTTATCTTCTGTATTTTTTATTCCTGTTCTTTTATTGCACTCTCTCCTTAATAATATTTTCTTTTTCTCATATTCTATCACACTCAGTAACCTATTGCGTCTTAGTGGTTTTATTTCCTTGCTTGGGGTGAAATGATAAAAAATAATCATAAAATATGACATTCCTGACAGATTTCTATTTGAAATATCATAATTATAATTTTCTTATCTTCTATTTTTATTGGGTCTACTTTCCTTTTTGTTAAAGTATCAGATGTTTAAATAGGGATGCATGGGCGACACTTTCCCTAGATACGCCTCTGTGGATAATTTAAAAGATGCATTGTCGAGTGAGATGTGATCAATAACGAAAAAGTCTTATGCAGTTGTGACGTAGTTGATGGAAGATACATTGATAAGAAACATTGTTTTAAGCTTCTTACTGCAAAAAAAAAAACCTTTTTTGGATTTACCTGCAGATTGTCACACTAGAATATGAAAAAGAATAAATTAGAGGAAACAGTGAGTTAGTGCCTAAAAAATGATATAAGAACATAATTATAAAAGAGAGACGAATGAAGGTATCGGCAAGTTTCTTATAGTCAAACAATTTGAAAAGCTGAAAAACTGTCCGTAGAATAAGATTCCTCAACAGAAAGGCAAACGATGAAAAAGGACAATACATTCTAAAAGCAGTCAGGACAGTCGTAGATAGACACAAGCAGCATAAAGTTATAGATTGCTAGAATATATATATATATATATATATATATATATATGTGTGTGTGTGTGCGTGTATGTATGTATGTATGTATTCAAACATATATTTTTAAATATAACAGACAACGAATGTTAAAGTAACCCACACTCAACAAAATTACATTTCAAACCAGTCACAACATATTACAATGCATTTAAACATATGGTTCTGTTGATAGCATTTCTTTCTCTCACGTGGTCATGTATGACGTCATAGAACCGCATTAAGAATATATGACCTACGTCTGCTATTCCGTGACCGTTATCGTCGCATAGCAAACATCTATGGAAGCTTAAGAAGATGTCATTTTTGATGATGAACATCTCTCTTGTAATGTCTATAAAATCACTCTGATGATGGCTTATGTGAGCCGAAAACTTAAATCGAGGAACAGCATAATCAATATATATCCAAATGTTGAACAGTTTTTCTCTTTATTTTCCCCCGAAACTAAAGCCACTATACGAAGATTAGAACGGTTCATGATCAAACATAATAGTCATTCGTTGTCTGTTATATTTAACAATATATGTTTGAATAATTATCTGCTGCCCTATTGCACGATACATATATATATATATATATATATATATATATATATATATATATATATATATATAAATTCATTCATTCATACAAAAACAAATATACAGGTTAATGATTTAAATGGCGAAATACATCTTCGTAAACAATATAAATAAAGATTCACCAACCCCGAACCTGTATATGAATGATATGATCCTTTTATAAATTCCAGTTACATAAGGTCTTTTAATTTTTTACAAGCTTTCGTCTGTTCTACAGACATCATCAAAATATATGGAAATAGATTTGTTCTTTTTTTTTGTTCTCGGTAATAAGAGAACAAAAAAATATAGATGTAATCCGAAAGTTTTCTACATTAGGATGTCCTCTTAACAGACGAAAAAACGGGGAATTTATAAACAATCTTTATACAGGTTCGGGGTTGGTATCTTATTTATATTGTTTGCGATGATGTATTCTCGCCATTTAAACCATTAACCTCTATATTTGTTTTTTGTATGAATGATTCATGAATTTATAAATTATAATTGCACCTATAATTGAAATTATATATATATATATATATATATATATATATATATATATATATATATATAGACTTGGTTGAATAATCTAGATACATTATGTCTATTTTTTATTTTAATTTTATCAAATTCACGCAATACCACTTCTCCGTCAACAATTTTATTTCAAAAGAGCAACATCATATATCAATTTAAATGTGCTTTGGGAGATTGTATCTCTGACAAAACTATAAATAATGTTTTTCACGACGACGACATTATCTAGAAGGGTTACTTTACACATGTCGGATTCAAGTTCTATCGCACAACACTTAAAAAACACTTAGAGAAATATTAATTAACAATACAAGTAGACTCCGCCATGAAAATCTCTATCTATAAAAGGCAGGAGTGTGTGTGTGTGTGTGTGTGTGTGTGTGTGTGTAACGAATGCACGACCGCAATTTGCGACGGATTTGCACCAAAATTTACACGAACATGCTCCAAGTTAGTGGGAAGGCCAAGACCGACTTTGCATTTCCCAACTCCCATCGATAGTAGAAATAATCGATTTTTTCATGCTTCTACGGCGGTTTTCATGTAGTTTGCGGCCATTTTGTACTGGCAAGAGTAAGAGCCTATAGCTGGCTGCCACGAATAGGCAGGAAAATTCTATTGGCAAGCGTGAGAGCCAACAGCTGACTGACTCGAATGTTAACTAGCATGCTAGCATGAGAAAAAATCGATAGCTGCATTCGTCACAAGTGGGAAAAATTTAAATCTGCATGGCACTTTACTCCAATTGGCTCATTCGCTTGCTTAAACTCAACGTTGATTCTGATTCCACAGAACTGGGTTGGGTGTGAAAAAGTATTTGTTGTTAACATTCTTTTTTCAATCGGTTTTTCCAGTTACGAGTCCTTTTTTAAAGCTGATCGTTTTGTGTTCATTTTGTTTAGTTCTTTTTTCGTAACAGATTTAATGTTTAGTATAGAGCTTAGAAAAAAATTCGAAGTGTGAGATAGGCAAGAAGTAAGGCATATAGCAACATCAGCACGGCAAAAGGCACTCCTTTGAAGGCAAGGAAGGGCAAAAATATTTTAAGTCAAGTGATAGTGATTGCCGTATGAGTCGTACGATTTTTGAATCAAGCACGAGCCATGCCGGGCCATGCTTCTAGTTCTACCTTATAATACTGCTAATAAAATACTTAAAGTATTGCTTGTTACTATTTTTACTTGTACTTTTTCGGTGAAATGTCCGTTCGGCCAGATGTCTCTCGGCCAGATGTCCGTTCGGCCAAATGTCTCTCGGCCAGATGTCCCGCCACACAAGAATTATATATTCTTTTCATCCTTCTCATCATCTACCTTCTCTTTCATTCATTACCATTTCAGCTATAACCTTGGGGAGCATTCGAATAGGTAAATTTTAGTAAAAATAAATAAATAAATACGCCGTAATTTTTATCGAAACATTTTTTAATCAAGTACGGGCAACGCCGAGCCATGCTGCTAGTAAAAACTAAAACTTTAAGTTATAGAAACGTTCTATTTAAAAAAAAGGAATCTAAATCTAAATAAAATTAATTATGAGTATAGCAACAATGTTTTAAAAAGTCTATAAATGCAATATTTTGGGATGCTCAAAATGCAAACATTTTTTTTAATTGCAGGTTCAGTATTTTAAAGTTTTAAAAATAAAAATATAAATTAACTCCTTTCGATATTCTTAACGTTAATTTTTAAATAGACTATAACGGAGCAGGTTTCATATATTTACAAAACAATTCAAAAACGTCAATTACAAAGGTTTTTTGTCTTAGCAATTCACCCTTGAAGTTGATCTGGGATGAGATTGAAAGTATTTGGGAACATGAAAGAAATAAACAAAATATCTTCTTTAATCAGTTTTGTATAGCACTTTAAGAACTTGATCAAAATAATAGTAATAAGACATAATGAGTCTAGATTATTCAACCAAACATGCTTAAATGAAGATATGCTTCCTAAATACACACACACACACACACACACACACACACACACACACACACACACACACACACACACACACGCACGCACGCACGCACGCGCGCACACACATGCATATATATAATGGACTCTCCCGTCGGTTTCGACGTATGAGGATCTGACAGCTTATTGATTCAGTTATGAAAGTTTGTGCGATAATCTTAAGTGGCATTTAAGACCACGAATCAAGGTAAACCGTCAGAAACCCCACACATGTGATTTGATTAAAGTGGTAAAGCTGGTCCATGTGTACTTCTGATAATATATAGAATTGATAGACCGGTTGATGAAATTCAAGAAATAAAAAGACAACAAAAAAAAATTAATGATATTTATTTTATATTAGGCCGCGTGATTAAACTAAAGCACAAAGAGAGATGTTTTAAAGTCTGAATTTTCGGACACACACACACCGTGTTCTTCCCAAGGCGAGTCCGAAAATTTCGACTTTAAAATATTTTTCCATTACTAGGTCTGTCTAAGTAAGTTGGTTCACTGTGTCGTACGAGACAATTTTTCTCACTAGAATCTATCTTGCCTATTTTTAAAACTACCATTTGTCCGTGCATTCAATATTTCTAACATATCTGGTCTGGTGCTCTTGCTATATATCTCGAGGGTCTGTAATGTTATTGGTCTTGACCTGACATTTCGATATCAATCACTTTCCGACCTTGATGCCTCCAATCATATTCCTACAATGTCTCAGATTCAACACGGCGGCCTACATCAGAGCTGTGATATCGTAGTGCAGCTCTGAGTCAAGAGGCGGTTGCTGGAAGACTCTATGACTGTCAACATTCCTCTGCACAATGCCACAGAAGGAGGAGAACCCAGTCATGGCTGTCAGATAATTTCTGCGACCACATCACTCCTTACATCTCCCCAGACTGAAACCATCCAGTTAATCGAGAGACCAAGAAAACTCCTTGTATCATGAAGGATGTAAGATGAACTGAAGGCAAGAATTATGGCAGCATTCAACAACTTAAACAAGGAGACCGTCCAGAAGAGTTGCAGGAGATTCCGAAGTAGTCTGGAGGGTGTCGTTGAGGCCAATGGCGATTTTATTGAATAAATTTACTCTTTAGTATTTCAAGATATTTTTTTGTGTAACTTTGGTAATTATATCTGTTAAAATGAGATATCAGTATTCTTTTCATATAAAATGGCGATAATTTACCCATCGCTCCCTGTATGAAACAACAAAGAAAGTTTACTTTATCGTGGATGGCATTGGAACCAAATATACGTAATCATCTTTCCGGCTTTTCTTCTCATTGATTTTACCGTTACTCTTCTTCCCCCCTCTCTCTCTTCAGTCTACACTAGGCTCCTTGCCCAAATTTTATTTAAGTAAAATTTCGCACTGTTTATGAAGGAATAAAGAGGTTCGTGATTAAGACAAATGTTATTGGCAGAATAATTATGTGTAAGAATTAAATCTATTGTTCATGATCTTGAAAGATTTAGAAAGGCATGGAAATCAATAAGAAAAGCATTGTCTGGGGTCGGTAAGTAATAAAGGCATTACTAAGATATTAATTTTGTTATATGTATATTGTAGATTCATTGTTGATGATTTTAATATGAAGATGTATCAGAAACTAAGAAGAAAGGCATCGTTAATATTTAGGAATTAATTCGAGACTTACTAACAAAATAAGCTATTGCATTTATAATGTAAATGCATTGCTAATGATTTTCTTATGAAAAATAATAAAAATCAGGAAAAATGGGTTTTTACTGGTTAGAAATTATTTCGAGCTTCGCTGATAGAATAAGGCGAATATATGTATCATGTAAATCTATTGCCAATGATTTTAATATGAAAATGCATTGATAATCAGGAAAAAAGTGTTTGTCAGTGATCCGAAATCAATGCAATGCTTACTGATATGAAAAAAAAAACTATTAAATGTACAATGTAAATACATTGCTAAAGATTTTACTATAAAATGCATCGACAATCAAGAAGAAAGGGATTGTTAGTGGCCAATAATTAAAAGCATTGTTTTGTTGTATAATACATACATACATACATGCATATATATATATATATATATATATATATACATATATATATATATATATATATATATATATATATATATATATATATATATATATAAGTAAGTAAAAATGTACAGAATGCAGCTGTGATAAGAGACGAAGAAAATATAGAGTAAATTTTGTTGGTGATACTTTAAATAATTAGGAAAGAAAAAGAAAGACTAAAGAAGTGCTAAATTCTACAAAGAAAGAAAGAAAGAAAGAAAGAAAGAAAGAAAGAAAGAAAGAAAGAAAAAAGAAAGGCAAAAGAAAGTGAGAAAAAGAAAAAAATGGGATTAAGAAATGTTAAGATCTGCATGAAAGAAAAAAAAGGTAAGGAATAAAGAAATAACTAAGTAAATAAAGCTAGGATCTGCAAAAAAGAAGAAAAAAAGAAAGAAAGAAAGAAAGAAAGAAAGAAAAAAAAAAAAGAAAAAGAAAGAAAAGAAAGAAAGAAAGAAAGAAACAAGAAAGAAAGAAACAAGAAAGAAAGAAAGAAAGAAAGAAAGAAAGAAAGAAAGAAAGAAAGAAAGAAAGATAGAAAGAAAGAAAGAAAGAAGCACCAAAGAATGAACTGACTAAAGAGATATAGAAAGGAAGCACTGTAACGTACCTTTGCTTGGTAAAGTAGTCCTTTTTCATTTCCCACTTCTTGACTCGATGCTGCATTTGCCGCTGCAAGCCATTTGCGATATTTCTTGTTTAATTTGTAACGATTTTGAATGCACACTTGAAAGACAACAGCTGCAATATGAAGGTGAAGAATATTTGAAAGTTTCAAATATTAGTCCAAATTGAAACGCACGCACACACACGCACACACACACACACACACATATACAAAAAAGTGACATAGACATACACATATATATATTGTCAAGTAAATATCAATAACGTAAACTAATGTTATTTCATCAAATAAATGCTTATAAATTTATCGCAGCCATAATAAATTTGTCACACTACGTTCCAAATGCTATGAATTAGATTATCCCCACTGATCAATTAAAAGTATAGACGAAACATTATTTAAAAATAAGATTAATGACATTAAAAATGTATCCGCAACTTTAACAATTATAATAACTATTTTTTATGCGTCATGTTCGTTCAGGCTGTGGCTGATCCTGTCTCTGCACAAGTTTCTATCCTTTGTAACTTTACGCAATGTTTTTTGTTTCCCAGTCTCAATATTTCATTCATACAAATTCACTAGGCTGGCTATTCGTTGTTTTCCCCTTCACCTTTTGCTTTCAATATATACTATGTGTGTTAAATTTTCTAAACCTACTTTTCTCATTATGTATACCAAAAATTACAACTGCCACTTTCAGTAAGTAAACGTTCTCATTTTCCTTACAACTTTATTGTTGTTCACATTTTATATCCAGTATTTTAGCATCCTTCTGTAGAAACGCATCGCTTCAAGTCTCATCTTCGTCATTGAGGGAATATTTTTTTAATCGTTATCACCCCATGCAAGGCAGTAAAGCCAGACGAAAGGGGTTACAGAGTATTGCAGAATTTAAAACAGAAACATTAATAATGAGAGGGAAGCGGAAAGAGTAATCAGAAGTACTGTAGATAGTGATTGACATTGCATTTAATTTTTTGCACATTAAGGTTGTCTAGAAAACAAGGAGTCGGAAGTGAGTTCCACAAGCAAGAAGAGCTAGAAAAGAAACTGTTATCATAGAATACATCTAGCCAGCTCAACTGTAAACTAATCTCAACGCTAGTCTCGTACAGCACTTAAATTTAAAAAAAAATTTAGGTATCAAAGCGAAGAGCTGATTCGAACAATTGCCATCGAAGTGTTTCTAGAAAGGGAAGCAACCTCTTACGGCGGTTGGAAAGTGACCGGAACCAAGATGCCAGATCAGGACCAATTATATTGCTGATTCTTCTTTGTATTTTATCAAGGAGTCCAAGTTAAATAGTAGGGGCACCGGATCATATGTAGTAGTAATATTCTAAGCATGGACATTATAATAATTTTTGTTTTTACGTCTTTTTTTTCTAGATTGTGCTGTGGCGTTATACGTTGTTATTCCACACATGCCTTCTTGTCACTTGTCCATGCCAAAGACAAAAGACAAACAGACAACGGAAATCAAGAATAGGATTGTTGAAGAACACGTTGGAGGGCTACAGAAAACGGTATTTGTAGTTCAACACTCCAGTATTCTCGGTCCAGTAGATAGATCAAAAAGAGAAAAAAGAACGGACTACTGATAATCATCTAAGATCCGGTGTTCCAAGAAAGATTTCGAAACGTACTTATTCGAAACTTGTTGGAATGGTAAAACAGGAATCAAATATTACTTGGAAAGATTTGTTTGGTGACCTGGACTTGGTCGTAACAAGTCAGAATATATGTAACACTTTTCAGTTAACTGAAGATATGAAAACACCGACCTCATCGAGATCCATTAATAGAGATACGGTACACATTAAGTCCGACAAATTAATAAATAATTTATCCATTTCAACAATGTTTTGTGTTCAGATACGACCGAAGTCGACCTATTTGGCAATAACTCTCCCAGCACTGTATGAGAAGAACTGACATACACCTTTGTGCAAATTAATTGAAACAAAACTAATAATTACTCTTTTTCGTATTTTTTCAATGACACATGATGCAGTACACATAATAGTACTTCCTATGTTCATTCCACGAAGTCTTTCCTTGCAGATTGATCACAGATTCACGATTGAATTTAAATCAGGAGAGTTTTCAAACTAATCGTACTTTGATTATTCACTGGTAAGGCTTTCCATTGTGTTTGTGAAGCGTTGCAATTTTCATACGCTTCTTGGTATAACGTCCATCTCAGACAATAGCCGTAGGACAACTAATCAACAGTTGAAACAATAGTGTCTGGGCGTGATAAAAATCTGATGCAATCCCGGACGACGCAATATTCTTCAAGACCAAACAAATTTTATCATACTCTCCTAAAATAAAGGCTGTTCCAATAACTTGGACCGATTTCAATTGTGAATAAAGTTTAAGCGTCTAATGATTTTTTATTTTTTATTTCAGATTTAACAACTTAAGTCTTTGGCAATTTCAACCATGGAAAGATTAACAATCAAACGTGTTAAAGTTATCGAAGCCTATTACGAAAATGGATGTTCAAGCAGAAATGCAATGAGAAGTTCACAGGTATCATCATCTCTCGAAACAGTGAAGTCAGTTGGCCACCACGATCGTATGACTTTTCTTCCTTTGGGGTTATCTCAAAAGTAAGTTCTATGCCAACAACAATTCAACAGCTGAAGGATGAGATAATAAGGCATATTGGTGAGATCGAGGAGCAACTATGCAGAGATGTCATTAAAAATTTTGACTATCGAGTGGAGGTGTGCCGCTGAAGCCTTCGTTGACATTTGGGCGATATTATTTTTTAAACATAATCGCCATGACTTAACATGATCCAATAGAGAAATAAATAACATGTTCACCAATAACATTGATTTATTTACTGCAAACTTTGATCCGTCTAAATGAAACACCCTTCATTTTACTACACACCACTGCAAATGACCTAATCTGAGGAAAAAATAGAAATCGATTGCACCCTGTCACTCCAGTGGGTCTAAAACGGACCGTATGATGAAAGAAAGGAAACTAAAGCGGCTGTTTCAATTAATTTGCAGAAGGGTGTAAATGAAGAAAAGGAAATGTCACCAGTGAGCATGTCAATAAATAATATGGCTATTCTTAGAACATTTTGTGTCCAGATAAGATCAAAGTCGACCGAATTAGTAATAACTATGTCCATACCGTATGGGACAAAAACGGAATAATGCTTATAATCGAAGGAACACCATACCAAACCGTGAAACATGGCGGTGTTAGGATCATGTTCTAGGTTTATTTTTCAGTTCTGAAGATATTCGCATCATCGAAGTCGGTCAAATATCACGAAAAATCTAGAACATCCCACCTTTTCCGCCATGAGATAAGGCTGAGAGATTCAACAGGCTTGACTAAAGCTTAGTAAATCATTTTGGCATCTTCCTTCTTCTCTTTCTGAGGTTCAGAACAGAAGACATACTCGTAAAGTTTCTATCCTAATGTTCAACATATTTTCAAAGAATCTGGCAATTCTTAATGCAAACCTGTATAATCTGTATAATAATCTTTACGAGAAGATATCTGTCCGGAAGATATCCACCCACACTATATCAACCTAAAAATAATATCTTGCCTTGTGCAATGATAACTGAGTACCCCGTTTAGAACTCAAACTTATTCTATCGCCTCTATAGAAAGACATCAATTGACTTTTAGCAACCTTCTTAATGATGTCCATGGTTATAATAGCCTTACTTGTAAAGACGATTTTGACTTTGGAAAGATTAGGTACCTAGATCTGGATTATGGTATTAATGACAGCCCGCAGGTGAATTGATATATATATATATATATATATATATATATGGGAAAATTTTCCCAGAGTTAAACTGTAGAAAAAGACAATATGTATAAAGGTAAAAGGAGAAAAAAGACCAAAACTCGTCGACTAATAATAGAGTTTCCTTATTGTCTTTTACCTTTATATATATATATATATATATTAATCGCAAGGTGTTACTGGTAGTGGAAGAGTTAGAAACAGAAACATTGCTAAGAAGCGAGGAAAAAGGAATAAACAGGAAGACAGGAGATAGCGACTGACATTTTATTTAAATTTTAGTGAGAGAAAAGAAACTGTTAGCATAGAACATATGGTTACATCTAGCCAGCTTTACTGAAAATTAATAAGATCTTGACACCAGTCTACGCCTAAATGCAAAAAGTCTAGGTACCATCCGAACAATTATCATATATAATTGGTATATACGGAATGAATTCCAATAACCAACAATTACTATTCTTAAAAGAGTGCTCAATACAAAGTAGAGCAGATATAATTATTTTAAAATAATTATGTTATAAAATCACTACAAAAATAGCCATTTTGTTTCAACACCTCCGGTGTCTTATCAAGTGATGATGTTGAATTCAAAATAAATGGTTTGAAAAGTTTCAAATTAATTAACGATCATTCGCAAGGGGAAAACGCTGTTACGAAAGCTAGATAAACCAATCAAAATACAAGTATAGGAAAATTAAAAAAGCTTGACAACGGAGTCATGTTATAATAGCTATTCAAATCTTTAAAATACGGGTAATATTAAAAAAGAATTTATTCTAACCAACAATTACTAAATTCTATGATAAAATTTGATATTAAAATTAAAAACTGCCAATTTTAAAATCCAAATTTAAACACTATTAATTTTAAAAATTATAAAATTACTGAGAAGAAAAGAAGAAATACACATGTTATGCAATTTATTTCTTCGTTGAAATTACGTTAGAACAGACGCTACTTCATCTGGTCATCCGACAATATATATGTATTCATTTTAATCCCAAGTGTCTGAATGGGGTCCTAAGCTCACGCGTAAAACAACACAAACACAATCAGATTATAATACATAAGCACCCAGACATATTTATATATATATATATATATATATATATACACACAAAAAAGTGACGAGACAGGGAACATCTCCACGGCCCTTTATGAAAAAAAAAGAGGGGGAAAACCAACACCTACATACATACACAATTAAAAGTGAATGCACTTTCCATACACATAGACACCGATAAATACATGTACACACATCCACAGACATTGACCTAGACAATCAGATACCAAAACCAATAAATAAATATTTAAGACTGAAAGTGTCATTAAACAAATGCTAGTCACTTATTAAAATATAACTTAAGCGAGCAAATATATAGAGATAAAAATGGTTAAAAATAATATTATTTAATATATTAAAACGAAAATTCCAAAACCACAAATATCAATAAAAACATATATTTCAATCATATAAGTTGATAATAGTTTCATTATATATCAGGTGGAGGAAAATAAGATAAAAAGAAATACCTACAGAAATAAGTGTACTGCCATACGTACATAGACATATACACATATATACACGTGGTAGCAAACACAAACCAGCACACATATACATACATACATATATACATATACATAGAAATACATACAAATAAATATATAAACATAAACATATGCATACATATACATCTCCATGATAACAAGTACACATACACATACAGACATATATACACACATATATACACACATTTATGCACATATACTCACATATATATATATATATATATATATATACATATATATATACACACACCAATACACAAACATAAACATATACACACACATAGACTAACTCATGTGGCAGTAATGACAAACCAAAGTTTCCATACCTACACATACACACAAACAATCTCAAATATGATAGGTGTCAACACGCACATATATACATCCACAAACATACATACATATACATATATATATATATATATATATACTTACACATAAACATATACATAAATATACTTATCTATAATAACAAGTACACATATATACGCACATACACATAAATACAACGACATTCAACCAAATACATATATAAACGTACATACATATACATACATAAACACACACCAATATACATACACACACCAATATACATGTACCCTAACATACATATATAAACACATTCATACAAACAGAAATATACGTAAATATAAATTTAGATACACGATACAACAGGACACACATATATATATATATATATATATATATATATATATATATATATATATATATATATATACATATACACATATACACATATACATATACATGTATATACATACATACACATATATACACAAACACAAATACACATACATACACATATACATCAATATTTCTTAACCTCTTCTCTTCTCCTCCTTTTTACCTACTTACTTTATATATATATATATATATACATACATATATATACATATATATACACATATATATACATACAAACATACATATACATATATACACACACATACACATATGTATACACAAAACCTACCAACATATAAATACACTTATACACAAACATACATATTCAGCAATACAAACACCCATAACTACACACAAATAAATATATAAAATATATACACACATACACAAACACGAATAACATTATGCAGGTATACAATACACATTCATATCGTCAGGATGACCATCAGGCAATAAAAATAATAATCTATTAAACATACATCGACATATCATTATCATTTAAAGTATACGTCCCCTACAATAAGCTAAATTTATAACGGTGTTTACAATTAATTGTTAGTTCATATCTTTGATTTAAGAGATCAGCCTTGTTTTTAAATCTAATAATTTCAAATTTTTCGTTAAGACTTAGGTAACATGGGGCATATAGGGAGTTACATGTCCGGGTTTTCTTAATCAATCTCCATTTAACCGTAGGTGTTTTTTCTTTTCTTTTAGATTCCAAAAATACTTGGATAATGAAGTCATGTACCTATAGTCACTATTATTAAAAGATTGCATATGCCCCCGCCAGCGTTCCTTTAATGTTTTCATGGTGCTACCAATGTAAAAAAATTTGTATTTGGATTTTCAGTTGTAGAGATTGTACTAAGATAAGCTACAGAACTAATCCTACAGTCATTTTGTAGTGGACAATAAGTATAATGTATAAGTGAGCAGGTATGCAGAAAATAGAAAAGAACACGTTGGGTGCATAATCCGGAGTTTCTTAGTATTTTTGTTTTTATTTTTAAGACAGTGGTCCATACAGAAGTAGAGCTTATATTATAATATGTTTTTGCTTAAAAATATGACTCCTTCGCTACATAAGTGTTCTCATGTTTCAAAAACGAGAGCCGAAACCATCCAAATAATTTTAAAAATTAAGTTGAATTAAGGTGTTTAGTCCCGTTTCATCTTAGAGCGAAATTTTAGGAAATAAACTATCTCTTGGTTTACGTGTGTTTTTAAGCATGGTTCGTCATAACATTCGTTATTGTGGAGTGACTAGGCGAGTTATCTTCGTTAAGTGGTCAGAGAGTTAATTCTTATCTATAGATTCATCATCATCTGAGAGGTTTTGCTAAGGTTGGGTAGGGTATCTATTTCAAGGCTCATGTTGGCGGTCATCCTTTAGTTGGTTCCCAGTGAGGGATATTTTTATGGCGCGCCTACAAGTCGTTATGTGTCGGCAGGATTTTGTTTTATTATTATCTATCTGATTATCTCTTTATTTATTTGCTTATTCAAGTAGGTGTTTTATGTTCACACCGTATTGCACTGAATATCAATTTGTTTTTTGACGACTACAGAAAGGGTTTTTCCTATTTAATGATTTGGCTAAGCTTTTAAGACTTTTATTAAACTATGGGATTTTTTTATGCTAATTATTTAATGCGAAAATTTGTTGATGTCGGCAAAAACCGTTAACCCCTGCCTATGGTTTAATAATTTTTCATTATTTAGAAACTTAATGATGTGCAGTTTTTCCTGTAGGCATAAAGGGCAGGGGTCATTCCAGGTTTTACAAGTTCTTATTCTATTTACTATTTTCCATTTTACTTTTGGTGTTTTATTCGTTTCTTTTAGATACCAGAAATATTGGGATAGAGATGTCTGATTTCTATTTTGAATATTGCTGGAGGAGATCTTGTGTTGCCTCCATCTAATTTTAAATTTATTCTTCGTTGACCCTATGTATATCCTATCAGTGTTAGGACTCTCAATGAATGAGATAGTGCATTGGTATACCACGGATTTTGTGAGGCATTTATTTTCCAACGGGCAGTCTTTAGGGTTTCTACAATCACATAATTTTTCGTTATTTTTATCTAATTTTAGTTTATGAGTTTTTTTACTGTTTTGGTATGTGTGTTTTTCTAGGATTTTCTTATTATGTCTTTTTATGATTCTTTCTAGATTTACAGTGCAGCTGTAACTCAATTTTAAAGTGTTTTTGTTAAAGATTTCGCTAAGGTTGCTATTATTGGGAAAGTGCTTTTCAATTAAAGCTAGGAACTTATAGCCTAGTTTGGTACTGACCATTTGGTTGTACGGAGGGGTATACGAGATGATCTTTCTTTTCCTGTTTTTCTTATTACTGGTACTATCATTTCTATAGGTTATGTCAGCGTTTTTGTATCCGCTATTTTTCAGGGCTGTGTTATAAAAACAATAATTTAATATATATATATATACAACTACAATATATAACAACTTCGACTTCAGTCATTTTTTACTGACGTAATGTGGCTTCCTTCTCTCTTTTCTACAAATATTTGCATGGCAACTGCCCTAATGAGTTTTTTCTTTGGCGCCCTAACTAGATGAATTTAAGCGTGCTACTAGACTTATATCTAGGTCCCACCATTTTACTATGGAAATAGTTAAATGTATACGTCACTTCTACTCCAACAGATTCTTTTGTCGCACCTCCCGTGAGTGTATATATAGTTGCATAATACATTTTAGATGCCTCATGGGTGGTCTTCAGTGACGCACTGTCTTCATCGCCGATTTCGGGTTTGCATCATATCTGCTTAAACAGCAACTCCGACCTGACTCCGAACGAGTAAGGCTGCCTCCTTGAAAGCGTCGTACTACGCACCTTGCCATTACTGCTGCAGCAAGAAAAAAAGAAAGACATAGCTAGGTGTCCGACCGTTCTTATTAAAATATATCCGTCAGCAGCAACCAATGAAAAAAGACCTATATACTGGTGTCTTTTTATTTCATCTGGTTTCGATTCAAGTTACTTTCCCTGGATTCCTAACTCGGTAAGCTGGTCCCATAATATTACTAACCGTTTAACTAAAACCTACACGCATACCCAACCCAAATCTATCATTTACATATACTAGGACCAAAAACTAGTCTAACTTAACAGTTATAGAAGCGTTTCTAAGAAAAAAATTATTCGTTATTCTTACTATTAACTAGTGCAATAAATTCCTCCCACGACAGACAGTTCACAAATAATGCACTGCTCCGTATTGTCAGAGTGCAATATAAGGTCTGGTCTGAATGATGTTACGGCTATGTGTCTGGGGAACTTCAACTGAGTCTTTAAGTCCACTATCAATTGCCAATCTTCTGCGGAAGATAATAGGCTTGTTCTCTCTCTCCTCTGTTTCTATATCTTTACTCCAGCTTTGATGAAGTTAATCTGATTCAACTTCCTTCCTGGTCGATGGTTACTAGCCCTTATAGATTTAGTCACCTCATTTGCAAATTCTTTAAGGGCTCGGTCATGGCACCAACAGTACCAACCATCACCCAAAGATTTAGGGCAACTAACTACTAATGATGTGCTGTAAAGATCCTTTCCTTGTACATAGTTGGCCTCGCTCTTTCCCCTTATATGCAGGTTAGTTGGGCTTGACAAACATTATACACAGATTTGATAAGAAATGAAACCTTGATAAAATCTGACCACTAGCACTCTGACCAGGTAATTCTTTTCCATTCAATTTTCTCCCATTTCATCCAGTCTCCCTGCTGACACAGACCAACCATTTTACAGTATCAAGCTTTTTCTACACCCACAAGAACTTCATCTTGGATGAGTTAGTGTCATTCTTTGCCTTTGGCAATGTTGGTTTGGGGACTGGGAAACAAGACACCCCCACTTTTATCATACACCAATTCAATAAGAAATCAAACCTTGATAAAATCCTACTGCCAGAACTCTGAACAGGTAATTCTTTTCTGACCAACGTTCTACCATTTCGTACAGGATCCGTGCTGACTTCGACACACACACACACACACACACACACACACACACACACATATATATATATATATATATATATATATATATATATATATATATATATATATATATATATATATAAATAGTATATTGTAAAAGGAGACTGTAAACAGACTCGTTTAAGAAGGTGCAATCAAAAAAGCAACTAAAATCTTTCATCCTACCTGCCCGAGAAAACCTAACGGTCGAAACCTGTGTAGCGTGGTAGTTTGAATTTGGTGTTCCTGATTATATATATATATATATATATATATATATATATATATATATACACTTGGACAAATATGTGCAACAGATTCTCAACTAACTATAGCAACAAACATATTTTTGACAAATATAAAACTATGTAAAGGCACTAAATAAAAGTAAACACAAAGTTAAACTAGAATACATTTCAAACATTAGTAAGAATGCCAACAATAAGGATAAGAATAGAAAATGCAACATAATTTGGTTCAACCCACTATCTAACAGTAACGTCAAAACCAACATCGGTAAAATTTTCCTAAATCTAATCCTTAAAAATTTCAACCATATCTCATTGCTCAACAAAATCTTCAGTAAAAAAAACATTATGTTTACCTACAGCTGCACAAAAAAACCTCGAGCAACATATAGCAAAGCATAATAATGTAACATTAAACAAATATTTAAATAACATCAATAACAATATTGACACAAAAAAGTGTAATTGCCGAAAAAACATTAACTGTCTACTCAATCATAAATGGATCAATAAAGGCGTCATCTACAAAGTTAGAATTAAACATAATGGCGAGACAAAATTTTATTTCGTTTCCACAGCCAACCACTGGAAAGACCCCTAATTATCACCATAAAAGGACTCTTACTAATAAGAAATATGCAAATGCCATAGCACTCTTAAAATTTTACTGAGATAATAAAAGAAATGACTCTACACCGGTAGTAAATTGGAATTTCGTCGCCAAATCTACATCGCTTTGCGGCCGCAACGAACGCTGCAGCCTGGATTCATCATCAAAAATATTAATGACTGAAACCTATTTAACAAAAGAAATGATATATTGTAATCACAGGAGAAAAAAAAACTTTCTTAAAGTATTCTAATTCTGGATAGATCATTTATCCAAATAGCACATGTCCATTGCATATTTTATTTCACATATTGATTGCCCGCCTTTAACCATTTAAGCTTCTATTAATACGTAACGGCGTTCCTCTTTTCTTATTTAAACTTCAAGCCTGCATCTTTTTTTCTCAATGTTCCCCTACAGTCGATATTTTGAATTTACATCCCATGAATCTGCGTTTAATTTAGCGTTTCTCCCATGAGAACCAAATTTTTAAAAAAGAACAGCCTGATGACTTCGAAAAACCATGAAAGTTTAAATTTTACTACGACGTGTGTGTATATAAATATATATATATATATATAATCGACTCTCCCGTCGCGTTCAGGCCTCGTGCAGGACCAGCCACACTTTTTGGAGGGACGAATACAGAAACCTGGTGCACCGAATGCATGCCACAAGGTTCCCAAACGACCCTCCGCATGTTTTGAATTCAGAGCTGTCCTTCTCCTAGACCAGTTGCCATCCAAGGCTATAGAACCCAGTCTGTCCTGCTATTTCACCCATAGCTGGAGGGAGATGAAGAGGATACATACCTTTCCCAAGGGTATTAGCACGTAAGTGAATGTAATGGATTTGAGTGGAATTCGAACTCGGCTCTGCGATTCCTCAATCCCAGCCGTTATCCACTGCTCCACCGTGCCTCCCATATATAGATAGATATGGCTATGTCTAACAACATTGAAAACTGTTTTGTTTATACCTTATATTAAATTAAGTAAATATTTATTCATTTATTTGCTTATCTGTGAATGCACGCATATACAGCTGTTACTATCTAATTATTTGGTTTATATCCACAATATATATATATATATATATATATATATATATATATATATATATATATATATATATATATATATATATATGCCAAATTGTAATTGGTAGGATTATTCCATTTGACACAGTTGTAAATTTGACCTTCCTATCGGATTACCCTCTCTTTACACGTTATATCAACTTGTTCTCTCTTCTTAATGTAAATACGCGAAGAAAAGTTTTCTAGGTCATTTTATTATTGCTATTGTTTCATTTTGCCTTTTTTTATTATTTTTTATTTCTTCTTTTTCTTTTAATCTTTACCTGCCTGTATATATTGATTCCATTTCATAAAATGCAGGCAGCCGGTCTGATGTGATTCATAGCCTATATTCATCGAAATAAATTATAAAATAAATATAAATAAAATTATTACCGACAATGGATTTTAAGGTTTTTCCTAATTATCATTATATATATATATATATATATATATATATATATATATATATATATATATATACTTATTTATTTAAACATATGATTCCATTTTAAATAAATAATTATATTTAGGCTCTACTTTTGTATCGAGCACTGTTTTTTAAAAATAATAAAAAACACTAAAGAACTTTGGATTATTTACCTAACGAGTTCTTTCCTATATACTATATATTCTTACACACACACACACACACACACACACACACACACACACACACACACACACATATATATATATATATATATATATATATATATATATATATATACACACACACGTTTCGTTGAATATGACACACAAGGTTCTTTGATTTAGTTTTTCATACAATTTCTCATCTGATCTTATAATTTTTTCTTTTCGGGGGATAAATTATATAAAAACTGTTCAATTGTTCTTTCTTTCCCAGCGCTTTCGGCTATACATTTAGCCATTTTCAAGGTTGAAATATATTAAATGTTTACAAGAAATAGATTGTCATCTGATCGTTGTGTATCTTTGTAATTATGAACATAAAGAAAGAAACTTAATGCGTGTTTTCTGTTCTGAAGCTAAGAGAAAGAAGACACTAAAATTATTTACGAAACTTTAGTCAAGTCTGGCACAAGGCCACTAATTTGCAACTTCCATTGTTTATCGAAGTCATCGCACGAACAAATTGTTTTTTTAGACATTTTTAAATCAAATAGTACGCTCCAAGCAAAACGTTAATATCATTAAGATACTAAGGGGTGGGGGGCTAGTGGGAGTGAAAGGATTGAAAAAATTTTAGAAGGAACCGGGAACCCAATCATAAACAGGAAACAAGGGATGAACCTCTACTCATGTTCAAAAGACCTGGGGTGAGTGTGAACATGCTTGTTAACAATCGCGCTACAGGAGTCGCTCATTTATTCACTTAGCACAACCTTTTCTGTCACAAACCAGAGTAGTGGCTTTTGAAAATTGACTTCACTCATCTCAGGATATAGTCATTTTTAATCATTTCACTCCAAGCAAGGCGATAATGCCACTAAGACGCAAACGGAGTGAAAGAGAACGAGAAAACTTTAGAAGGAACTGGAACCCCAACCCTGAACAGGAAACAAGCGATGAACCTCTACTCCTGTTCGAAAGACCTGGGAGGGAGTGTGAACATGCTTCTTAATATTCGCGCTACAGTAGTTGCTCATTTATTCACTTAGCACAAACTTTTCTGTCACAGAGCCAGAATAGTGGAATAGCTTTTGAAGATTAACTTCACACACCTGTGAATGGTTTGCAAAAGAATCTCACTAATGTTTGAGGTACGGTAAGCAATTTGGATAGATTATGTAGCAGAGATTTACGGGTAGAATATGAAAGATTTCTTTTCATATGATAAATTGACTAACTTTTCCTTTCACAAACGGGGAAAATATGTTACTATCATCTTCTATCCTAACTGACTTGAAAGGAAAGAGGAAATATTTCCACTAAATTTTATTGCTTTTTGTTTTGTGTAAAAGTAATTACAAATTGGGGGGGTGCGGTGTTTTTCTTCTTAAGATTTCCCTATATTGTTTATGAGATAGTACTTGAAACTTTTCTTAAATATTTTTTTACGCCATAATGCATTGTCAGTCTAATCTATAGCAGCATTGCATTGGAAAATGAAACCCGACTTATACACGAACCATACGATAAATTAATTCCTGGTCCAAATCGAACAGTCAACTTAGAAGCGAGTAAACTTGGAGACTGATAGGTAGCGATATTATGCTACAAATGCAGACAGTATGGAATCCTCCATACTTGCCTGTCACCCCCTACGGGAAGATGCACTCTTCCCAAAATTAACCTTTAACTAATCATCACTTCACTTTTCCAAACTCAACTTCCCATTGGTTAAAAGGACACAAAAATGTAGCAAGTTGAGAGAAATCCTTTTTTCCCGCGCAGCTGTCTGGAGACTATTTGAAAACCTCAAAATCTATAAAAAAAAAAATCAAAAAAATATCGCTCGACTTAATTCAAGTCAGTTACACACTGAGTTTCGAGAGATGCCAGCAGACTCCACGCGTGCCAATACACTGATTCAATAATACTACCAGCCTCTCAACAACTCAACACAACTCGCACTACTATTGCTGCGTGTAGAAACTTAACTTACAATTTGCTAAAAAAGTGACATTATCACTACGAAATAGTAATTGTACATTTAATCAACTTTAGCATATCAGTCAAAGGCACACAACTCTTCACAACTTGTATGGACACTTACAATTGTCACACACATACGCACTATTATTTGAACTCACACAATGACATTTTACCTTGCAGAAATCAAACTTAATTTCACAAACAAACTTAAACCATCAACATTCATTCACCAAACCTCTGCATGGACACTCTTTGCAATCTTATCTCACTTGTCACGTTTAACAAGCAACCTATCATCACTTTGTGTATGTCAAATATATATATAAATCCATGTTATCGTTGAAATCTATAGCTAAGTTTTTTTTTCCTTGATTTCTTCAATTTGTATTGTCTTCATATGTTCGTTTAATTTATTTGTTGTGGATAAATGCATAATGTACATGCACATTTTAGGCCTTCACACAATTTCACCTTCTGACACATCTTACTTAGCATAAATTCTGCAACAAAAGCATAGCATATATCGTCACCTTCTGCTGTAAGTTCAATTAATTCCTATACACGTGATCAACCTATGTTTGGCTACTTCCGGTTCACTGACCTTATTGAACGTCGGGATATATTTAATGAATTTCGGAAGATAGATTTTCTATTTCGTAAAATACAAGTGCATTGTCACCACATTTTTTTGTTTTTATCGGAGCAAACTGGAAACAAAAACTGATCTCCACGTTAGGTATATAAATAAGGAAAGAAATTACAGCCTCACCTACATGATCGGATGTATCCAGAGGAGGGTCATTACTCTGAGGTATTAGGTCAGAGGTAGTAGGTCAGAGGTATTAGGTCAGAGGTAGTAGGTCAGAGTGTCGAAGGACAATGTCTCGAAAGAGAAAATGGCGAATGGACAAAATGTCAAAAAGACAAAGTTTCAAAAGGACAAAATGGTGAACAAAGTAAAAACGAACATATCGTACTGATTTTAAAAACTCGGTTCAAATAATCACTAAAACTATTGCTATTATTATTATTATTATTATTATCATTTTCTTTGATTTCTGGCGTTTACACATTTCTTTCCGGGTCCCGCCCAGTGACCTAAGGTTAGAAATGGCGTCATGACACTTTCCACTGACAAAAAAAAAAAAAAAAAAAATTAAATTATATAGATAAAGCCCTTCGTAAGGTGTGGGCTGTATTTGTCAGAACAATTTTTTGTATCTCCTTGAGGCATGGACTTCCAGGAATCCCTTCAATTAGTCTACTGCAATCTTTTCCAACCAGTCCTAGGGCTCCAACTACAACAGGGATTATGTTCCCATATGCCACATTTTCGAGATTTCTATTTCAAGGTCCTTCTACTTTGACAACTTTTTGAATATCTTCAAAGATACATTGCAGTCAGCAGGGGCTGCCATATCAATAAGGAGGCACCGTTTTTGTTTGTGGTCTTTAATAACAATATCTGGCCGGTTGGCCTTGATTGTTCTGTCAGTGTGTATTGTGTAGTCCCATAGAATTGTAACAGGTCCTATCTCCGTAACCGGGTCTGGGTGGTATTCATACCAGTTTCTTTCAGTTTTCTTCCCGTAGAAGTTGCAGATTTTCCAGTGCAGATATTGGCCCACTCTGTCATGTCGGGTTTTATATTCAGTGGGTGCCAACACAGTACAACCTGATACAAGATGATCAATCGTTTCTGGATATTTATCACAGAATCTGCATTTTGGGCGGACACAATATTTTAGTATATGTGCTTGATAATTCCTAGTTAGCAAGCATTGGTCCTGCGCAGCAAGGATAAAACTTTCAGTTTCCGCTTTCAACCCTGCACTACGTAGCCACTGATGGGTACGGGTTTTGTCTACGTCAGCTTGTTTGGTACGGGCAGAGTATTGGCCATGAAGCGGTTTATCTTGCCATCGCTTCTGTAACTGGTCGGTTGCATTCGTCTTAGCTATCTTTTTTAGGTATTTTGCAGTTTCAGCCGGTGTATTGCGCTGTAGTTGCATCTCTACGCCCATTTGGAACTCCATTTTGAATTTGTTGGCTTCCTTCATTACGGAGTAGAGACGCTTACTACTTTCATGTTCCTTGACGCATACCATCATCCAGTCTTCTGTAGTTTCCAAATATCTTTGGAGGCCAATTGTTGTAGTTTTGTAGGACAGTTCTAGTTGAACTAATCCTCTGCCTCCTTCGGATCTGGGCACATACAGACGGTCGACATCAGCTTTGGGGTGATGCATGCGATAGCTAGTGAGTAGCTTTCTCGTTTTGGCGTCCATTCGCTTAATTTCAGCTATGGTCCAGTTAAGGACATTAAAGCTGTATTGCACCACAGGGACAGCCAATGTGTTTATGGCTGATATCCTGTTTTTTGAGTTCAGCTCAGTATTTAGTACCAGACATACACGCCTGTAGTATTCTTTTCTTATTTTTTCCTTCATTTGAGGGTGTTGTATGCCATCTCCTTCGCTAATTCCTAGGTACTTATAAGCTTCACCATGCTCCAGTTCCCTAATCTTTGTGACAAAATCTAAATCTATTAAGGGTGTTTCTGTAATTCTACCTTTCTTGAAAGTTACTTTTGCACATTTATCTAATCCGAAGTCCATACCTATGTCGTCATTGAAGTACTTTTCAATATTGAGGAGGCCTTTCAACTCATTGTCGTCTTTGGCAAAGAGTTTGAGATCATCCATGTAGAGTAGGTGATTGAATATTTTCTTATTTATTTTGTAATCATAGCTACTGTTGTTCAGTTCATGTGTAAGAGGGATTAAGGATAAACAAAACAGAAGTGGTGACAGAGAATCTCCTTGAAAGATTCCACGTCGGATACTCAGACGGTTGGATATGGCAGTGCCCCGGTGTGACTAAGGTATAGTTTGGTGTTCCACATGCTGTGCTTAAGGAAATTTAATACCACAGGGGAGACTTTGTACATTTCCAAAGTCTTAAGGATCCAAGAATGTGGAACACTATCAAAGGCTTTACGATAATCAATCCACGCTGCACTTAGGTTCCTGCGTCGTCTCCTGCAATTTTCCAGGATCATTTTATCTATCAGAAGTTGATCCTTGCAGCCATATGAACCTCTTCTGCATCCCTTCTGTTCCAGTGGGAGAGTGCTGTTTGTTTCGAGAAAGGAATAAGTACGGTTCGTCAATACAGACATGATCAACTTATACGTTGTGGAGAGACATGTTATCGGTCTATAATTTTTCGGGTCGTCTGTTTCAGTTGCTTTTGGTATGAGGTATGTCATCCATTCCGGGGTTTTATAGGGATTATTTACAAGCGTTGATAATGTTTTTGCAAGAATTTCATGGGTAGATGTGAGATGATACAGCCAGAAATTGGGCAACTTGTCACTTCCTGGGGATTTCCACTTTTGGGATTTCGTTAGAGCTTGCCTAACATCATCTGTGGATATATTTTCCCATTCTTGCAGAGGTGTATCCAGCATTCGTTCTTCTTCACGTCGTATCCACTCTGCATTTGGGTTATACTCCTTTGGGCTGCTCCAGATATTTTCCCAGAATGTCTGTACATTATCAATCGATGATGGCCTTTCGACATGTATAGGTGTTTTTCCAATTTCCCTGTAAAATTTCTTAAGATCTGTTCGAATATTTTATTTTGGCGATAGAACCTACAACGTTTTTCGTATCGTCTTGTTCTCTGCGCCTTCAGCTGAAGTTTCTGCTTCAGTATTTCCTTGATTGATTGAATATCAATTAGGGATTTAATGTTATATTTCCGCTTGATCTTTTTGAATTTACGTGTGGAAATATTAGGGTTTCTGGTGAGCTCATCTAATATAAAAGCTCACATCTGATTTGTTGTATTTCTCGAATCAGTTTGGTTTTCCAAGCTGGTTCTCTGTGTCTGTTAATTTTATTTATTGTCTCGACTCCAAGCTTCCTAGTCGCTGCTAAAGCTGTGGCGTATATGAAGTTGTTAACTTCTGTGATGTTTCCCGGTGGTTTATCTGTTAACAGTGTTTCCAGAGCAGCATTGTATATTTTCACGATGTGCCTGTTGGAGTTCGTCATATGGATTTTCGGGAGCTGGTCTCTGTCTGACAATTGTGTGAATGTTACTCTGCTGAGTACTTGGATGACGTCATTTTTCGCTTCGGTGATTTCAGCTTCGTGGTTTTCAAGGAATTCTAACTTATTGTCACTGAAGATGACTCCAGGTGCAGTTTCTGGAGGACTGTAGGTTGTGTTTAAGGTAGAGTCTTGGGTTTCATTTCCTGGGAGATTATTTCGTATTTCATTCTCTCCAGCATCCACACAATACTCTGTTGCATTCCTTATTTCTACATTCGTCTCAATAGCGTTTGAGTGATGGGTCATAGTATTTTGTCTTATATCTAATTTTATCTTATCTATTTTTGCCTTTGAGAGTCTGTTGTTTCGCATGATGTCCCTACGGACATTGGCAAGCATGTTTGGATTGAGGTTAGGTCTTATATCATTTCCCACCGTACTTCTCCATATTTGGTATGTTTGATTGGTGGTGTTCTTTGCTGGGTTTTCGAGTGCAGTGAAGAAGGATGTCATGACTTGTCGATACTCTTCGCGGCTCCACTTCGTTCGTTTACTTTTTATTAGTCGATTTGGCAGAGTCAGGTCCAAGGTTGGCAATAATCCGGTTTTGGTGACCAAGTGTCTCTTCGTGTGTGGAAGAGTTTGTTCCAGTGGCAGCCTTTTCGTTCTCAGACTGGTTCCTCTCTGAGTGACGCGGTTATTATTATTATTATTATTATTATTATTATTATTAAAAGCTTTTATTTATTAAATGATGCTTAATCTCTTTTAAAATTATTTTATTTTATAAAAATAATGATGCCAATAGCTTATTAATAAAAATAATAATAATAATAATAATAATAATATTATTATTATTTTTTTATTGCTAAAGCTTGGCATCATTTAATAAATAAAAAGCTTTAAAAAGAGATTAAGCCTCCATTATCATCGGTTAGCAGTCCGATTTGTGAGGGAGGGATCATTTATTGTAAAGCGAAACGCATTATTGATAGATGCGTCATTAGAATCCGAATGAGAATATTTGAAAGCCATCGCTCACAATATTTAATTATATTTTGTTACAGTTTTAATTTCCTCATAAATATAAGAAATTATTTTTTTATTTTTACCAAAATTGTAATTTCTCATAAATAAAAATTTTAACTCTTTACTGTAGTTTGAATGTAGATCATCGGTCATAAAATTTAACATTATGTAGAAAGTCTTTTTTCATCGCAGGTTTTATATTACGTTTTATTGAACTCCGGACTTCGTCAACAACAGTCGCTATGAAGGTGTGTGGTCTTGGAGCTTACTCCGAACATTGATTCTACATCTCACCAGAACGTAGGTAGTAGGTCAGAGTGTTGAAAAACAATGTATCAAAAGAAAAAAATACCGAATGGACAAAATGACGAACAGACAAAGTCTCAAACAAATAAAATGTCGTACGAACAAAGTGCAGAACAGAAAAAGAGTCGAACTGACTAAACGACGAATGGGCGTAATGTCGAAAAGATAAAATTTCAAAAGGACAAAATGTTGAACAAAGTAAAAAGGAACATATCGTAATGATTTTAAAAACTCGGTTCAAATAATCAATTAAGCTATTCTAAACTTATCATTGCTAAGCTTTGGCATCATTTAATAAACTATAGCCCTAAAAGAGATTCAGTCAGTTATGTGCCATGCGGGATACATGCTTAGGCGATCATGTATCATTCGATACATGACTGACGAGGCAGATTTTTCCCAGTTTCAATCCAAGGCTATAGAACCCGGTTTTCCTGCTCTTTTCATAGCTGTAGAAGAGAATTCATAACTTTCTCAAGGGTATTAGCACGTAAGTGAATGTAATGGATTCGATTGGAATTCGAACTCGATTCCTCAATTCGCGCCGCTATCCATTACTCCATTACCGTATCTCCTCATTGAACTAAGTAAAAAAAAATCACAAAAGAGGTTACTGAGTGTAAAAGAATAACAGAAAAAAGCATTAATAAAGAGCGAAAACAATAAAAGAACAAGAATCAAGGATAACGATTGACATTGCAGTTAAATGTTTGAAGATCAAATTTAACTACAAATCAAGAAACCAGAAGAGAGTTCCACAAGCGAGAAGTGCGACAGAAGAAACAGTTAGTAAAGAACTTACGGTGACATTTAGACATTTCAGTATCTGTCTATATTTTCTGAGATGAGGAATTATGTACACTATTTACATTATTCGGACTATTGTCCTCATCTTTGTCGCCATATTTATTACAACGTTTCGGCCGTTGTACGCTCCGGCCTTCTTCAGATGGTTGGAATGTCGAACTGAACCCTTTATTTCGTTCACTGGTGTAGACTGTTCTAGTTCCACGTGCCATGTTTAATGGATGTCAGTTATCAGTTATTTCCTGTTAATTCCCCACTGCAAGTTATCCACTGCCTTAACCAGGTATTGAACTCACAATCTTTGGGTCCTGTCGCTGACCAACGCCTTTATCCACTTTATCCATGTGTCCTTGAGGACATCTGTGTATGAATTTCTGAGTATTATAAACCAAGCATAGAAATGAATACAATATGGGAACCAGTAATAAGGAGTGCCAGAGAAAAGTTATAATAACAACAAAAATTGCAATATAAGCTCTTGTAAAAACATGCATTGATAACTGCAAAAATTGCAATATGAGCACTTGCAAAAAAACGGTTGCTGTGACATTAGGTTTATAATACCCAGAAATTCATACAAGGGCACGTGGCACAGTGGATAAAGGTGTTGGTTAGATCCAGTGACAGGACCCAAAGTGCGTGAGTTCAATACCGATTTAACGTTTTGTATAGAGCTTAGAAAAAATTCGCAGTGTGAGATAGGCAAGAAGTAAGGCATGTAGCAACATCAGCACGGCAAAGGACACTCCTTTAAAGGCAAGGAAGGACAAAAATATTTTAAGTCAAGTGATAGTGATTGCTGTATGAGTCGTACGATTTTTGAATCAAGCACGGGCAACGTCGGGCCATGCTGCTAGTCTTCAATATGTGGCTTCAATATTCGAAATGTGGACGAATTGTAGTCTTATAAATATATAAGAAAAACGAGAAAAATTGTCTAACACGACACAGTGAACCAACTTCCCTATCAAGGGTTTTGTGTACAGAGGTACTTTTGCATATACGAGTATGCAAAACACCTGTAAAATTGCGAAAGATTTACATTTAAGAGATTCGTAATTTTGGTAGAATTATTAGTTATGTCTGTGTATTGTCAGGTGCGCTTAGGACGTTTGTAATCTGTGTTCTTTTGTGCTCAATGCGACATGTGGTTCCTTTGGAAGCCAGAGGGTTCTTCGAAATGGGGGCGAGAACACCCTATCTCTACGTCCCCCCGTGACAAAAAGCTTACAAAAGAGAAAAATCTTTGAGCTTTCTTCTTACGTAATACTTTTGCAAATGCCATATATCGGTCGTTAGCGGAAGTTCTTTCGCAGACAACTGG
>CAHIKZ030005385.1:600000-725000 GCA_903632075.3 Acanthosepion pharaonis | reverse complement strand
TATTTATTTATTAATTTTTTATTCGGGTTAAATTATTTTGCTTGTCATCATTTATTTTTATTTTTTATTTTAATTTTTTTTATTTCTTATCTTATATATTTATTTTTTATTTTAATCGGTATTTTTATTAATTATTTATTTTTATTAATTTTTTATTTTAACGGTATTTTTATTAAAAATTTGTTTATATCGCTTATTTAATATTTTTGTTTTGTTTTGGGAAGATAAAGCTATTTATTAAATTTTGGGGTTGATTCTTGTAGTTTATTCTAACTATTATTTTGGCGGGAGCAGTTTTTGATTTATTTATTACTTCATGTATTTATTTGGATTGATTATCTTTATTTGTTTTTTCTAACGGTTAATCTATCGGGATTTTGTTAGTTTTAGTTTATTTATTTGGATGAATTTAGATTAATTTATTTTACTTGTTTTTTATTATTTATTATATAGTATATTTTATTTACTCATTTCGGTTTTTGATTTTTTAGTAAAGTAGTATATTTATCGTTATATAATGGTTTTAGCTATGTTTTTTTCCGATTTTTGGTTTGATTTTTATAGTCTAACTAATATTTTGGTCATAATGGTTTGCTAATTTGTTTATTATTTACTTTATTTATTTGGGTTCATTGATTTTGTTTTTTATTTTCTATTTATTTATTCTATTTCGTCTATTCTAACAGGTGTGATTTAGTAATTTGTTTGGGTTAATTTATTTTAATTATTTTATTGCCCTTTGGTGTATTTATTTATTTATTTTATTTTATTTTTTCAGTTTTCGATTTTTAAGTAACATAGTAAAGATTTGTTTTCATGCCTGCATTTTGAGATGAGCACGGATCTTTTATTTAATAATTTATTTTGGTCTGGGAAAGTAATGATACCTATTTTTTCCACCAAACAAAGTTTGCAAGTTTTTGATTGGTTGTTGTAGGCTGATGATCTTTTCCTTGATTTACAAGATATTTTTGGTGTGATGTGCGTTTTGTTTTTAATTTCCCAAATATACTTAAAAAGCATTGTGCTGTTCGCATATTTACTATTTCTGAAAGACGTTTTGTGTGCATAATTTCTTTGTTTCCAGAGTCCTTCAGTTACTCCTATGTATATTTCTTTATACACACACACACACACACACACACACATATATATATATATATATATATATATATATATATATATATAGAGAGAGAGAGAGAGAGAGATCTACTTTGCTCATAAGTTTATTTTTGATGCATTTACAATTGAAATGCTTGGGTAGACAAAAAATAGTTGTATAAAATAGAAAACATTAAAAATAAAATAGAAAACATTAGACCAACCCTTAGAACGGACGCTAGTTTCGTGGAGACATTAAAACCAGCCCTTTTACTTTTTTTTTTTTCTTTTGAACAAAACCAATTGACCTTTCATTAAATCGAGATCAAGTGATGAAAGAATATTAATTCAGGGGAAATGAGAAAGGCAATCTTTTAAAGCTATAACTAAAAGATAAAAAATACTGCAATCTTTCAATTAAATCATGTTCAAACGTTTGGAATTTGGCGCTTTCAGTAAACTATGAGTTCCTGTCGTTATTGTTTAAAAGATTATATCAGATAGATTAAGAGAATGCCGTGAAGTTTGTTCATTGTTTTTGCTTACTTCAATCAAAATCTTTTTTTTTTAATTTATTGTTTAAGTGTGTATCACAAAGTAGATATAACGCCATTTTATTTTTCGGCTAACAAACAATGTATTTTTATTACTAGATGAATCTGTCGGATTAGTAATCAGTTCCATCTATAATGATTTTTGTCCGTTGACTTTCCGTTATTCTTCACCAGAAGAAAAATAAAACAATCACAAATCACAGATGCCTTATACACTTGACAAAGTGACTATATTAGACTGAATCAATCCATTAGGTTAGGGTGCCCAGTAAAAAAAGTGTTAAATTCGGAAAGACATGAGACAACCGTTGAAAACTGGTGACGACTGATGTGATTGAAAAATTCAGGAAGAATTCCTGCATCTTTCGTCCATCCCAACGTCAGATGTTCTTTGAAAAGTACGATAAATGACGCTCAAAATTAATGAGTTCTTTAGCCATACGAGAGAAGGGCAGAACGAAAGACGCAAGTTGTCTGTAAATAACCTTTAAATGACGATTCACAAGATCGAGCAGCAAATTTAAGTAATTACGCGTGAGTCGAATGATTATACAAGGTCGTGAATATTCAAGAAATTTATTCAAGGTTATCCAAGGTCAATTATTCCTGAAAAATAAAACAGCCACAATAAATTAGCAGCTTTCTTACTGAACACCCTCTATTAAAATATTTTTGGTTAAATTTCGAATATAAAACGATATTGTTTTGAATTAAAACTATTGTCTATTCGAGAATGACGCGGTTATTTTGATCAAGATCCAAAAAATTTAAGATATAAATTGCCGGAATTTCTTAGATGAAGACATTTAGCTAGTATTTTTCACCTTATTTTTAGATATTTTTTCTTACATATAATCTTTAGCTACATTTTCTTTTTATTATTTTTAGCTAGTTTTTTATTTTATTTTTAGATATTTTTTTCTTACGTATAATCTTTAGCTAGATTTTCTTTTTTATTATTTTAATGTATTTTCTTATGAAAACATTTTATTTTTATCGGGTTTTCTTATTATTTTTAGTTAGATTTAACACATGATATTTTAGGTGGTTTATTTTTTTCTTATTATATTTAAGTTTTTCTTTCATATTATTTTCAGTTTTGTTTTTCGTCTTATTTTTCGCTACATTTTCTTTCCGGTTTTCAGTTATTTTTATCTAGTTCTTCTTTCCTATTATTTTTGTCCGTTTTTTTTTTCTTTTTTTTTTTAATCGCATTTCCTAGGCCGTTTCTGTATTCTACGAACGTTAAATAAATTACATAGATCGGAAATAATAAAAAAAAATAATCTTCGGTCAGGTTCAAATATTGGATCAATTTCCTCGAGCTAGGTTCAAGTAATGGATCAGTTTTTAAACATTTGAATAAAATTGGAAACTCTAAAAAGTTGAACAAGTGGGTACCGCACGAACTGAATGAAAACTAAAAGAATCGTCATTATGAAGTCGGTTTGGCTCTTCTTTTGCGCAACAAAAATGACCAAATTTTCGATCGTCTTGTGCCATGTATTGAGAAATAGATCTTATATGACAACAGACGACGTTCAGGGCAATGGTTTAATTTAAAGGCAATTCCTAAACACCGTCCAAGATAAGAATAATCCTGGGTATGATGATAAACTACAGCCGACATCAAGGTTTCTGATTGGAAGGTGGAACAATCTCTTAATTGCTATCGTTCTCAGGTTCACCATGACCCAGTGTAGTAGTACCTGTTAGGGGTCCCAGTTATGGGCAGTAGTGAACGCCCAAACTGGGGTTAAAACATTAATGAAAGTATGAAAATACATTTTTGTAGTGGGAATACCAGCAATCCATTTTTATAGTAAAACAAATTACAAGCAATCCATTTTTGAAAAAGAAATTACCAAAGCTCCCAAGAAAATTAAATTTCGGTATTAAATGACACATAAGGAGCTGATATGCCTCTAAACAAACCAAACCAAGATAAGAAAGTTATGCTGATTGTTTGGTGGTCTAAAGCTGTGGATTGATTCGCCATAGATCTCTGAATGCTGGTGAAATGATCAATGCTGAGAAGTATTGCCAAGAAATCAATCAAAGGCATAAAAGAACTGCAGCAAATGTGTCCAGCACTTGTCAAAAGAAATGGGCCAATCCTCTTGTGCGACAGTGCTTAGCGACATGTTGCACAACGAACGTTACAGAAACTGAATCACTTAGGCTACGAAACTGCCTCATCCACCTGACTCACCTGACATCTCATCAATTGATTACAAATCTTTCTAACATTTGGACAAATTCTTACAAAGAATAGTTTTCAATGATTCAGTTGCTGTTCAAAATATCTTCGATTTTGTTGCTTCGTAAACTTCTCTGCTACAGGAATAACTACATTTTTATCAAGTTGGTCAAGATGTGTAGAATTTGAATAACATTAATAATACGTTAATACCATGATTACTAATACGTTAATAATATTAAATTAATAATATTATTTAATAACATTAATAATATCACTGAATATTAATTTAAATATTAAATGTAAATGGTATTTACCAATTTACCATTTACCGTTAAATTTACCAATAAAACCATTGGTTCACTGTACCGAGGTGAGACAATTTTTATCTCCAGAATCTATTTTACATTCGTTCATGCTTAAAATATTACTGCCACATATAGTCCGGTATTCCTGCTATTCACCTTGAGCTCCTTGATAAAATCTAAAGAAAAATCAGAAATATTATTCGTCCTGATGTGGCGGCTCAGCTTTACTCACTTTCCCACCGGCGTAAGGTTGCCCCTCTGTGTCTTTTCTATAAATATTTTCATGGTAATGAGTGAGCTCTTCGCTGTGGAACCTAGACTTTTTGAATTTAAGCGCAGTACTAGACTGGCGTTGTGGTCTCATCAATTTACAGTTGAGCTGGCGAAGATGTAGCCGTATGTTCTATGCTAATAGTTTCTTTTCTCACACTTCTCCTTTCCAGCCTACTTTAATTAGCAAAAATTTAAGTGCAATGTCAATCGCTATCTTCCATCCTCTTGATTACTCTTTCCCCTTCCCGCTCATTATTAATGTTTCTGTTCTTAACTCGTCCACACCCTGTAATCCATTGTGTCTTAGTGGCTTTACAGCCTTCCTTGGGGTGTTATCGATTAAAAAAAAATTACCAATAAAAACATTTAACAATAAATGGTAAATGATATCAAATGAAATAGTCATTTAAATATCAAATGTAAATGGTAATTTAATATTTAAATATTAGTTAGTTAATATTAGTTAATAACATTGGTTAATACTATTAACATTAATAATACGTAAATAACATGATGTTAATAATAAAATGACTACTAAAACTTCTTCTGAAGTAAGATCTGTCATTTAAAATAATGATTAAATAATAATTATTTATAATTAAATAATGAATGAAAACCAGCATTATTTTCTGAACAACCTAAGTTGGGAAAATAATCTGAAATTGATAAACATATTATTTTATCTTAGAAATTCGTTCAACTGAAGTCTATTACGTTTGCGAGAAAAACATTGTAAATAAAAGAGTGGTACGTGAAATTGGGATCGTGTAGCCCTACCTGGAAAACGCCGTCCCTTTTCAGACAGGACCCCAATGACAGGAGGTACAGGGTTAGATCTTAGTTCTTTCTTTCCTATCAATCCCGTTTGCCTAAATGTCTTAGAATAAACAAAACGACCTGAGCGTTGCGATGAAAATCATGGTGAAAAAGAAAACGAGTGAAAAATGAATGGCATGTAGACAAGTTCTATATTTCTGCAGCAATGATTTCAAAAAGCATAAGCATACACTCAAAATAATTAAACTCTCACAAAACATTTTTTTATCACTGGGTCACAGTAGGGTCCTCAACCCTAGGAGCCTTCATAATTATGCAACAAATGTATTTAAAAGGCCAGACGCGTTTGATCCCCTTTCCTAATCAAAAGGGAATGAAATCGACGCCGTTTGCGGGACATTATTTAAAATGGCTTCGCGTCAAGTTGATTCTCTAGCGAGTCACTTTTTTTTAATGCTGGACATTAGCCAGAATCGATTTGAAAGTGTATTCACTTACCAATCAAATTCTAAATGGAATGAGAAGTCGGTAAACGCCGGATGCCATTCGCAGCCGATTTCCTTATCGATCTAACAATACCCAAACCCGGGATTTATTTTTTCAGATATTTAAAAATTGTTCTCGGATCGCAATTGATTAACGCTTACGAACGTGTTATAGCCGACAAGACTAACAGAAACCGCAATTATTTTCATGGTAGAAATAACGATGGCGACATTAAATTAAAATTAATATGTATTGCGAAGATGTCATTTATTTCGGTGTCTTAATTCGTTAACCGATTCTTGCTCTTTTACGCGTCCTATCACTTCAAAATGTTGGTGGATATGACTCTCCACAACTTCCTATCTTTTAGCAGGACTAAATAATGTTTATCTTCTTGCAATATCTCCGTTTCTGTTCTGCTATCCATTTACACAAGGTAATTAGTAGGTTACTCACTAATTCCATTTACTTGTTTTGCCTTCATTACGTCTTGTCAGAGTCAAATTCTCTAAGCCCACTTTTCTCATTATGTGTTTTAGAAATATCAACTGTTTCTTTCTGACTCGAGGAACAAGTATCCTTTATTCTCTTATTTTTTAAAAAAATTTCTTAGTTGCTTACCTGTTCTGTCTCATTATCCTTTTCTGGAACCATATCTTGGCTCAAATCTCCTCTTTATCTATGAAAAAACCGTCCGGCATTCACTTCCATATATTGATATATATTAAAATTATATAATATTTGATATTACATAAAATTTGAGCACTATTATCTTTGTCTCTAATGTTTTAGTTGTGACACTATTCTTCGTGTGTTGTGACACTTCAGATCATGGATGATCATGGCTCTCCACAACTTCCTATTATAGCAATGTTTATCTCTTTATGACACCCAGTTTCTTTTTTGCCACTGAATTACGTAATATGGTTAAGTAGGTTACTTCCAGTTTCCTGCCACTTTATTTGCTTTCAACATGTCTTGTGGGTGTCAAATTCTGAAATCCCTCTGCTGTAATGGAATGTCCCACACCCCTACCGCCTATCTGGTCTGACTATATCAGTATATATATATATATATATATATATATATATATATATATATATATATATATATATACTGATATATGTGGCCTGACGATTGCATATAGCATGAAACAGACTGTCGCCTCTAAGTGTTGACTTCTATGTTCACTTTTATTTTTACACACGCTCTATCTCTGATATTGAGCACTTTATCCCATAAATATAGCACACCTTAAGACTATATTTTTTATATATATATATATATATATATATATATATATATATATAGAATATACAGAATATACGTGGGAGCTTGCTTCGGGAATTAGTTAGAGATTCGTCTCCAGCTAAGATTGTCGAACTCTATGCCTTCGGGCAGAGAGGAACCCAAACGAGGCTATGCCGAAGGGCAGAGTCTCGTCCGGGGAGGTAGACAGCTACCCGACCACGTGTATACGGGGTCTACAGCAAATTTTGATCGAGCCTACGATATATATATATATACCGGGTGTAACAGCAAAATAATTGCCTAAATCGTATAAAAGCAAAATTATCAAATTGTTAGATTAAGCTTTGAACCATTGTATCTTAGAAATGATTAAAGATATGCTACTGGAATTCTCCGAGGTTTTTATAACACTATTGGACTCTACTCTGAACAATAAGAAGGTATTTAGTTCTAAGTTGAGATGATGATCCCTCTTGCAGTTGTGACCAGTTTTCCTATCTACTGTTCCCTCGTTTTTAAACTTATTCACCATTTTCTTGGTCGTTTTTGAATGGACTTTGAAGAAGAAACTCAAAGTATGAATATTGGTACCATCACTAAAGGCCGGATAGGTCATTTTCCTCACACCATTGCTCTGTTGGTACGATATAGTGGGGCTGGCACAAAACGATTTTAACCTGTTCTATTTCTGACTGACTAACTCAGAGATTTTCAGTGATTCTTACAATAAATAGTGTCAAGATGGCTAAACGTCTAAATTGAAGACCTGGAAAAAAGAACCATAATTAGTTTAGTGATTTTTTTTACATATTAAACATTTACATGATTTTGACAATTTTGCTGTTACATGCAGTTTATATATGTAATAGTCAAGCAATATTTATGCGTAAAATATTCAATATCACGGATAAAGTGCATGTAAATATAAGAGTAGATACTGAGATCAACACTGAGCGGTGACAATCTGTTTGATGCTTGGATGCAATGGCTTGAAGATTGCGTTCTAGCGTGAAGTAGCGTTGACCTCATTGTTATATATATATATATATATATATATATATATATATATATATATATATATATATATATATTTGGTCACACCAAAACTCGCTTTCCCGACGCTTGACACTACATTTGAATGAAAACTCTAACATTTTTTAGGTATTTAAAACAACATGCCTGGCCGCATACAATTCAGTAAAATCCTTATAAAATACACAATCCTTATAAAATACACAATTATACTTAAACATGAAAACAATAAACAAAAACTAAAAATTCTTGAAGCTATAAAACAGTTGAAACCTAACCTGAACAAAATAAACTATGAAATCTCCGCAAATATTCTTAAATGTCTATAATTGGTAACAGAAGCCATTGGTTTATACCAACGGCTTTCCATACTTAATACTTCTCGAATTAATTCACGCGTGGTCATGTGTAACGTCATGAGCTGCGGTGCGATTTTCGCTTCCAGCGTCTTATATGCACGTGTTTATCGTTGCTTGGAAATCATCCAGGTAAACAGAAACAGACTATCATCACGTTCTTGTCCGTGTATTGCTTAATATATTGTACTGTAATTGACAATCTTTGATAATGGCTTATGTAAGCCGAAAGCTTAGATTGGATTTTAAAAAAAGTATCAATATTGTCATTTTCTTTTTTCGTTTAATGATAATGTTATTAAGCTTATCAGACGATATGAAAAGAATTTACAAAAGATAAATAGACAACACTTGTCTATATTATTTAATGAAACATGTATGAATATATATATGTGTAGTTTGTGTAGCATAATCAACAAGCCAGGACTCAATAACATTAATTACGAATATATCAACAACGTATTAAAGAGCATATAACAAACATTTAATGTCATTTTACATTTCTACCAAGTTCTGATCAACTTCCCTATATTGAAACGCTCATTTTTCCAAAAAGTCCATAACTACAACGGATAAATTTTAAAATTTTAAATAACTATAACCGAATGCGTTCGCGCGTCTTTTTCAAAAATCACCATGACAACAGAATGCAGATTTTATTGCAGTTACAATAGAGATTGTCCTTGTAATTTAACCAAGCAAATGATCTTGGAAAAGATCGAAAGTACTTAGAAAAAACTATGGCGCCTTCCATGATGAATTCCAAAGAACTGATTAGACCAGGGGTTTTCAAATTGTGGTCCGCGGACCACAGGGGGTCCGCAAAGACAAGATAGGGGGTCCGTTGACAGCAAACACTTTTTTATAGGTGACGTGCAACTTATAAGCGCATATAAGTAAGTAACTTATAGGCCGGTCATGAAATAAATTCATTCAATAAATTATTTCATAGATTTTATATACATTTGTATCTTAAATTGATAAAGATAATGGATACTATTCATGCAGAGAAGAAATCAAATGATTTGAATTTTGGATCTATTTTGCGATTCCTATGTGTGTAATTGACAATAAAACTATTTGTTAAATACTATTACTCTTTTCATTTACATGTAAAATTAATATTTTAATATAACAAAATTTAATTTTGTTACATTTTGCAGCAACATGCAGCATTAATTTATTTGAACACTTATGCCTAAAGTAAGCTTAAAACCAGCTTTTATTGCATTAATGCAAGATTATATTTTATATTCATCAAATATTTAAGCATACATTTCATAATCGTTTATAAGGGGGTCCCTAAGGTAAAGCCTGAAATATAAAGGGGTCCGCAAGTCAAAAGGTTTGAAAACCCCTGGATTAGACAACTGGAATGGATCAGTATAAAAATAAGTAAACATATCATTTCTATATTATTCAATGAAACATATATATATATATATATATATATATATATATATATATATATATATATATATAAAAGAAATAATCATACATAGAATCAATCAGCAATATTAATGCGATTAATGGCGAAATCAATCTAGTAGAGCATAATGCATTAAAATACTGTTAATCCACTGATTGATGTGATTCTCATTTATAAAACTGTTGTCAGATGTTTCTAGCGTATATTTTTTAAGTTAAGCGAGTACTTTCGAAGATCCATGTCTTCACCCTCATGCTGTAATTTTTTTCCTTTAAAGTTAAAACTTTAACACGAAATAATTGTTTGTAGACCGAAAGATGTTTTTTAAGAATGTGCTATTTATTGACGGTTGTACAATCTCGGAAGGTTCGAGTCGCAACGCTAAAGTTCAAAATTTCAAGTAAGAATTTTTATTTGATTTTAATGCATACATTATGTTCTACTAGTGAAGTGATTTCGCCATTAATCGCATTAATATTGCTGATTGAGTCTATGTATGATTATTTCTTTATATATAAAATATATGCTGCCTAATATTATATATTTATATATATATATATATATATATATATATATATATATATATATATATGAGTGTGTAGCTTATATAGTATATCATAAAGAAACAATTTATACAAAGAATTAAATAGCAATGTTAATGTGATTAATGGCGGAATCACTCGCTAACAAGGCTTAATGAGATATTAACTTAGTATCAATTCCTTGAATAATAAGATCCTTATATTCGAGTTTTCAGATGGAAGACACATGCCAAGTACTTTCAAATTGTCATCTTCAGGGCAAAATTTTCCCATACACAGGCAAACACTAAGATGAAATATGTATCGACCGAAAGATGTTTTTTTTTTACTTATTCTATTTATTGACAATTAAATGTTTTGGAGCTTGCGATGCTGCGAGGCTAGAATTTTTATTCAAATCAATCAAGTCAGAATTTTATTTGAATTTTGAAAAGTGGTAAATGCAAGAAATATTGTTGTATGTGTTTATCAGTTAAAGTCACATGGACTTAAGCATAATCCAATTAGTACAGTCTTAGTAGTTTTCCACAAAATTTAAGATTCCGATTGTTATGTACTGCGGATCTGATTTTGTGAATATATGAATTAATTCGTTGACTCGAAAGGATTAAAACGAATATAAATAGATATAATACGTTTAAATTATTTAACCAAACCTGTTTGAATGTATCTATGTATAATTGTCTCACAAAATTCCTATAGAAGGCCGTCTCAAAGTTTCATGAATCAATCATCTTGGCCAAGACAAGAATGGTTGTATATTCTGTGATAATTCATAGAATATATTTTTGATTAATTTATAAACGTCTATTAGACGTGCCAACGGAATTTTCAAGTTTAAAATTTTCTACACTCATTGATGAGTTTTCTACAACAATGAAAATTACTTTTAAATTTTGAGTATGATTTACATATACGTTGATAGATGGAAGAGATAAAATTGCTTGCCAAATATTTGTTACGTGTAACAACTGCTGGCTGGGCCCCGGCATGCTGATGGATTTTCATGTGACGTTTTTGGACCACCTGAGATTATCCGTTTTAACACTTTCTCGGTACTTAATGCCAAATACAAATTCCAAGACTGTTGAGCTTAATGGATTCAAGTGAGGAAAGTAACACCGAAAGGTTCTTTGATTTCGCGTAACAGCATTTGTAATAAAATTCCCTAACCGACAAACATTGCTCTTATAATTTCGAAAGAATTCCTAAATCTAGGGATGAGAAGGAAGAAAAAATACCAATGTAATTTAGTGGCGGTTGCAGCACAGAAATGAATGAAAATAATAATATGGACCCGCCAAGGGAACAAATAAAAAACGATTTTCTTTTTTTCAAAACGGAAAATAAACCTTTTTCCCTTATTTTGACGTTTTTATATACGACTCTTTCGTTAATATCATTTGGGAAGCAAGTCATGAAAAGAAACATTCAGACGGCCTTAAAATCTTCTCAGGGGCATCAAAGGAATTATCTGACAGATGCAAGTGATCTATGCCAAAAACATTTTAGACTAAAACATTCCAAAAGTTTCCACGACTAGAACCATCCACCATCTTCAAGGGACTCTTTGGTAAAGCCCAAAGCTGAATCAGAATTAATAGTGGTTGATATCTTCGGAATTTTTCATTGTAGTCCCTTACCCCTACTGTTAGACGCAAAAGAATTTACCTTCTAAAGGCAGAAAGAAAGGTAATGATTCTGGGGTTATGATTTCGTACGATGATTTAGTGCAGGGATTTGATCTTATTTTCTTTTTTGTTTTAAGTAAACATTCGTCTGTTTTATTTCCCAATCTTTTCAGGTATGCGTTGTGAACAACACAAAGATCTTTATGTTATTCACGTTCAAACTAATCTCGTCCACGCGGCCTTGTGGGTAATGAATTCTTTTCCACCCTAAAAGCCATTTCCCACTGATGAAACGTCACGAGGCTCTCGGTGTTCTACGGTATTTCCATAGAAAGTGCTCAGACAAACTACATTCCTTAGTTCCACCAGTTCTAAACTTCACGGCTAAGACCCGCTATGTGACGCACATTGCAGTAAACCACACTTCCTATTCCATTGGTGAGATGTAAGTTCCACTCGAGCAGCTTCTTCCTATGAATTATTTCTTTGTGGAACCGAGTACAAAAACGAGGTTTCTCTGATCACTAAAATCTTAACCTGTTTAAGTCTATGGTTAACCGTTATCTTTCCCACATATCCTTATAAACCTTGTTTATAAGGATACCTCTTACTCTGTAACCCTCTACCTTGAGGAACTCTTAGGCCTTATGAAGCGTGAAAATTATTGTAAAAAAATCTCCTTATCTTTGTTATTATGATCACAACATTTTTGCCGTTGTGACTCCCATCCTTTCTCATAACTTCATTTCTTATAACCTTCAGGGAATTTCGAACTAAAACCTTCATTTAATCTACTGGAGTTATTGTTCTCATTTCGCTGTCCATGCCAAGTGGAGCAAGCGTTAATTTGTGAATTTGGTGATATAGTATTCTGGTCCGGATAGTGCAGATTTACACTCAATGGAAACAGGGTGAGCAGTAACTGAGCAGTTATAAAAAATAACAACACGAGATAGCCCTCGTCATAGACAGCATGGCGGACGGTTACTCGTGAATGTGAAACACCCTTGTTTTCGTCATCAGAAGAGTCGTTGACTGATTGTAACTCTTGTATCGGAGAACAGTGATTATTGCCCTCTCTTCACCATCGGTTATCTTGAAACAATCACATCTGTTACTTGCTTCTTAACCTTCTGGTTATCACAATTGTTTACACACACACACACACACACACACACACACATATATATATATATATATATATATATATGTGTGTGTGTGTGGCCTGACGATTGCATATAGCATGAAACAGACTGTCGCCTCTAAGTGTTGACTTCTATGTTCACTTTTATATTTACACACGCTCTATCTCTGATATTGAGCACTTTATTCCATAAATATAGCACAACTTAAGACTATATTTCTTATATATATATATATATATATATATATATATATATATATGTTGAGGTTTCGATTAATTACTTAATTATAATTATCAAATCCTCCTAATAATTTCTATCGTGTGTATATCATTGCTTGAACGGGCTTCTAATGCTCAAGTTTGAGCGGCTTGATGATAGTGGTTGTGGCTCCTGGGGTCACAGTCCTATGGTTAGAGAGAATCTGTTGAGTTCCACCACGGAATATGTGAACGAACGGCGCTTTATTGAGTCTGATTTGCTACCTCTTTGTCACCGTGTCCTGTTAGAACAGTTGGTATGACGTTTGACTGATAACGTAACTGTCCGGGTTTCAATTCTCGATAGTGGATGCGTACTGCTGAGGAGTCCCGAATATAGGAAGAAACGGCCGTCCAGTGCTTTCTGCGTTCTGTTGAGTTTTCTTTCAGACTCGATGAATTACTTAATAGTAATTTATATCATTGCTAGAACCGGCTTCTAATGCTCAGGTTTGGGCGGCTTGGTGATAGTAGTCGTTGCTCCTAGAGGCACAGTCTGAGGGCTATAGAGAATCTCAGTTGAGTTCCACCAAATAATTTCTGTCATTGATATATATATTTAATTCGTTTTGATTGACTCTGATTCCGAACCGGACACTTTTTCGTTTCTTTTGTATATTGCTTATCGTTTTTTTAATAGCAGAAAAAGATTTTTTTCGATGATTAAAATTCAATCAAACTACTAATGATCATTGCTTAATTATTGTAACTGAACAGTTTTTATTTTTTTAAAATCCCAAATGGTAGTAAATTCATTCCAGGCAAGCAATGAGATTATGCAAACTTTTCACTTAAGTTTAAAGTTTGTTTTTATCGATTGATTGAGTCGTTCTCTACGTCGTATCACCTTCTTTGCAGGTTATTAAAAGCCAGAAAACATTTTTAGATTATAAGAATTTTTTGAGAAAATAATGGTTTAATGATACATGTCTTACTAATTAACCCATATCTGGGGATTCATACCTTTCCTAAGGGTATTTGCGCGTAAGTGAACATAAAGAAACAAACGGCAATTGGAATTCGGCTCATCGATTAACAATTTCGGGCTATTATTCATTACACTACCCACACGTTCAAGTTTACAGCACCTGGTATTTCAACCATCTAGATATTGACCAAGTTGAACGTTACTTAACTTCCAATACCCGTACGATGATCGTATGGATTTTAAATCAGTTCAACGAGACCAAACGCCTCTGATATAGATAAAACAAATAAACACTCTCTTGAGTCTGGTCATTGGAGGTGGTAAGTTTATCTAATTTAATTTGATTTATGTTTGCTTATCCTCAAGGCATTTTCTATCATATAGAGTTTTATCTCTATTTCATTCTAACCCGAGGAAGCCAAAGAGAACAGACGATTTGGCGAAAGGCGTCGTTAATAAATTGTCCACTGTATCTCATCATCTTCATATATATATATATATATATATATATATATATATATATATATATGTGTGTGTGTGTGTGTGTGATAAAAATATAGTTTTTAATGTGTGTGTTTATCAGTTGTGATAATAGATAGTATGCAAATATAAATATATTATATATATATATATATATATATATATATGTGTGTGTGTGTGTGTGTGTGTTTTCTGTGTGTGTGTGTGTGTGTGTGTGTGTGTGTGCGTGCGCACGCGTTAATTGAGTACCCATGGATAAAGCTGTACTCTGACACGCAGATAAATTTTCCCTCTCATATTTACGCTGAAAAAATAAATATTTGTTGTGTAAATTAAATACCTTTTGCATTATTATCTTGCAGGAGCCTTATTGGTGAATGTTCTGTTAAGCAAAAATGATTTTGTCTGGGGAACGATGAAGAATATGGATGCACAAACACGCAATAACAGTAAATAAGTTTACCGGAGGAAAAAAAAAACAGTAATGTCTGGCAAGTCTTTTTGTGTAATCGGCACTAAATGAGGAAAGAAAATAATTCACTTATATCAGTTAATATAATTCTTTAAAAAATAAAAGCAGTTACTTTAATAAAAGCGAAGCAAAGAAATTATATTTCGGACTTGTTTTTTGTTGTTGTTTTTTTCCCGCCTAGTTCTCTGGGGGAGACCCTGGTACGTAACTTGGTTGTTTTACAGTTGTGGAGAGGCCCTCGTCTCACATGAGTCGCCTCATCAATTACGCCAAACAGGTCAATTTCGTTATGCGGCAAATATCGATCACTTATTGATTTTCTCTACAGAACTATTACAGTTGGATGGCTTTCTTGTGAAACCCCAGGATCTATTTGCATGAGAAACAACACTGAAGCGAATTCTTGTTTATATTTTTTACATTTACTGAACTTGGAGCTTTTTGGCAGGTGGCCTTGTTCCAATACAGAATGAACTCTGTATTAAAAAAAAATGTTTCTTCTTCTTCTTCTTCTTTTTCTTGTAATGTCCCTTCAGGACGTTAGAGATCATGGCTCTTCCCAATTTCCTGTATTTGGTAGCTCTTAATAAATGATGTCCTTTTGTTATCTCGATCCGCAATCCATTTACCCAAATTCGGTAGGTTATGTGTTGATTTCCTTTTTCTTTGAATCTGCCCTGTGCGTGGCAGATTTTCCAAGACTACTTTCCTCATAATGTTCCCTCGGAATTTTAACTATCGTTTCCTGATGTTAAATGTAAATGCCCTTTTAGTTTCTATTTTCTCTAAAACTTCATCGTTGCTCACACGTTCGGTCCATGGTATTCTCAGCATCATTCTGTAGAACCAAGTCTCTTCTTCATCTATGAAAAGATTGTCTAGCACTCACTGCGATATAGGGGGATTGATATTACACAACAGTGCAGTACTCCTCTCTATGATTCTAACGAAAATTTCCTTTTTCTTTGCTTAGCTTTTGGAAGGCATCTTTTACTATATGATTTCTTCTTGTAATTTATGTTTAGTCTTTTACTCCAGCTTTCCTTCACTACCTTCTGTAGGAGTTGTAGTTTTTTTTTCTATGTCTACTAACCACACACTTTAAAAACTTCAATGTCTGTATCAGAGGCCTTGTTGCCGGATGTATTTTAACGTCATACCCAGGCCTGTTGGAAACTTGGTGGCATACTTTTCCCCATTTCACTCTTATCAGTACTTCTGAAATGTATAGTTTGTTCTACAATGATGAAACACTATAAACAAATTATCTATGTGAGTAGGTATGTAAATCATTTCTCGACTCACCTCTGCCCCACCTCGTATATCGAAATCGACGGGAGAGTCCATCACACAGACATATACACACAAATGTTTAGACACACACACACACACACACACACACACACGTACACATATATTTTACTGTTTTGGCATGCGTGTTTTTCTAGGATTTTCTTATTATGTCTTTTTATGATTCTTTCTAGATTTTCAGTGGAGCTGTAACTCAATTTTAAGGTGTTTTTGTTAAAGATCTCGCTAAGGTTGCTATTAGTGGGAAAGTTCTTTTCAATTAAAGCTAGGAACTTATGGCCTAGTTTGGTACTGACCATTTGGTTGTACGGAGGGGTATACGAGATGATCTTTCTTTTCCTGTTTTTCTTATTACTGGTACTATCATTTCTATAGGTTATGTCAGCGTTTTTGTATCCGCTATTTTTCAGGGCTTTGTTATAAAAACAATAATTTAATATATATCCTCCTCCTCTTCTTCCTCCTCCCCACTTTCTACTGCATCGTGCCCTTATTCATTCATTTATTTTTTTTTAAATATAGCTTTTATAAATGTTTATTTTTTAAAATAAAGCGTTAGGATATCAATTGACCGAAATCGCCTGAAGATACCAAAAGGTTGAAACAAAGGTAGCGGTATCGACTGATTCCCTAATTATATATATATATATATATATATATATATATATATATATATATATGTGTGTGTGTGTGTGTGTGTGTGTGTGTGTGTGAGTTTACTACTGTATTCCAGTAATTCACTCATTTCGTATTATACAGAATTAAACCAGTGTGTGAAGAGCACGGCATTATATCAAGACAATGTTAGACAAAAGCGTGTTTGTCTTTAAGATAAATACTTTTCGAATCTTATAAAAGAACCCAACAAAAAACAAACAAATGAAGAACAAATACAAAACGTTATTCTCGCTGATAATTGCACATCGCGATCGATTTGTAAGATTTTTAAATTGTTCGTAAATTGTGTGTACTTACACACCAAAGGCAACCATGTATAAATAAAAAAAACAATTATAATTTAAGAGCCCTCATCCTCAAATGAATATAAAAAATAAATAAACACACACACACACACACACACACACACACACACACACACACACACACACACACACACACACAAAGTCACACCTAGTCTATGTCACAGCAGTCTTTGTCGACATCACTACACTCACTAGTTCTACGAAACTCTCTATTTGCCTTCACCTACCCTGATGATGACGAAAGAATGTCGAAAAAATTATCCATGTTTCTTCCGAAATGAAGTTTGAATAATTTCTGACAGATTTTTCCCCTTATCTAAGAAGGATTATTCGTAATTTGGAAAAGTCGATCAATAAAATTAATTGACAGAAAACGTCTATAGTCTTTAATAACATTTGCTTTAAAGATTTTTAAAGGGAAGGTTTAGGAAATGTTTTAAAAGATGACGGAAATCCGAAGTCACCTTGGAATAGTAAAAGATGACTTCAAAAAGCTAAGTAACGTATTAAGAAACAGGCATATTTCGTTAGGCACAGAGTTCTGAATTGCTATGTAATATCAGTTGTCTTATATAGCCATGAATGCTGGACAATTCGCTCACAGATGAAGAAGAGATTTGAGGCAAGATAGAAGTGACTCTACAGAAGGATGATGAGAATGTCATGGACAGAGCATGTAAGCAATGAGGAAATTTTAAAGAAAATTGGAACAAGAAGCAACGAAAATGATGCGAAATAGTTTCATAATAGCAATGAACTATTTATCTGATTTTAAAACATAATTTTAATTGGTTTAATTCTGCAATAATAAGCAAAAATATATTTAAGTAGTTCTGTAAATAAAAAAATAATTAAAAAAAAACTTGTATTTTTCCCTCAATATAACTTCTTTATTTAGCCTCCATAGACATATCAGTCATTTAGTTGTCATACGTGGTACACGATTGAGAGATCATGTCTTAGAAGATTTTAATAAGGTCATTTTTTTTTTAATTATTGTTGTACTGCAATAACCACAAAGAACACTCAATACAAATTCATAATTAAATGATATAGCTATACGTTTGAAGCCTTCGTTCTATTAATAGTTGTTGAGGGTTAAATAATTTGGACCTGCTTAGGGGCTATGTGTTATGGCTTTCTCACCAGCATCCGCGAAGAAAATCTTTTAAATGTCAACTTTTCAGGCATGACCTACTACGTCTGATGTTTTTCCTCATATAACAAGTCTTGGAATAAGCGGGAAAAGTTTGCAAAGTTGCATGAAACTCATTGCCGTGTCCAAGGGAATAGTATTACTAATTGAAGTAGACGGAAGGCTTATGAGGCTTAATTAATCAGCCAGAGGAATTGGGAGAAGATACATGAGATTCGAGTTTCAATAAACATTATAAAGAATGATTTGGTCTCTAGGCAACGAAAAATGGTTTGGAATTGGAAACGTGTGCGACACTCTACAAAGGAATTTCCGAACAGAAACAACGGAAGGGGAAATTGGTAATACTGAAATATTTCCGAGTTTTCTTTCTTTCAGTCTATTCCCTTTCTTTCTTGCTTATTTTCTTTGTTTCTTTCTTTCTTTCTATTCCCTTTCTTTCATTCTATTCCCTTTCTTTCTTTCTTTCTTTCTTTTCCTTTTCTTTCTTTCTTTCTTTCTTTCTTTCTTTCTTTTCTTTTTCTTTCTTTCTTTCTTTCTTTCTTTCTTTCTTTCTTTCATTCTATCTTTCTTTCTTTCTTTCTTTTTTCTTTCTTTCTTTCTTTCTTTCTTTTTTCTTTCATTCTTTCTTTCTTTCTTTCTTTATTCTTTCCTTTCTTTCTTTCTTTCTTTTTTTCTTTTCCATTTCTTTCATTTTATTCCCTTTCTTTCTTTCTTTTTCTTTCTTTCTTTTTTTTTCTTTCCTTTTCTTTTCTTTCTTTCTTTCTTTTCTTTCTTTTCTTTCTTTCTTTCTTTTCTTTTTTCTTTCCTTTTCTTTTTTTCTTTCTTTCTTTCTTTCTTTCTTTCTTTCTTTCTCTATTTCCTTTCTTTCTTTCTTTTCTTTTATTCTTTTTTTCTTTCTTTCTTTCTTTCTTTCTTTCCCTTTTTCTTTTCTTTCTTTCTTTTCCTTTCTTTTCTTTCTTTTTTCTTTTCCTTTTTTCTTTCTTTTGTTTCTTTTTTTTTCTTTCTTTCTTTTCTTTCTTTCTTCTTTCTTTCTTTCTTTTCTTTCTTTCTTTCTTTTTTCTTTCTTTTCCTTTTCTTTTCTTTCTTTTCTTCCTTTTTTTTCTTTCTTTCTTTCTTTTCTTTTCTTTCTTTTGTTTCTTTCTTTCTTTTCTTTTATTCTTTCCTTTTTTTTTCTTTCTTTCTTTTATTCTATTCTCTTTCTTTCTTTCTTTCTTTCTTTCTTTTCTTTCTGTTCCTTTTCTTTCTTTCTTTCTTTCTGTTCCTTTTCTTTCTTTTGTTTCATTCTATTCTCTTTCTTTCTTTCTTTCTTTCTTTCTTTCTTTCTTTTATTCTATTCTCTTTCTTTCTTTCTTTCTTTCTTTTTTTTTATTCTATTCCCTTTCTTTCTTTCTTTCTTTCTTTCTTCAAATTTATCATTTTCTACATCCTAACATGTTTTTCTATTTTTAATAAACTCTTCGGTTCTCTATAATTCTTTTTCTATATATTTTCTTCCCATCTTTTCTACTGATTACTTCTCTTTCTTTCTTTCTTTCTTTCTTTCTTTCTTTCTTTCTTTCTTTCTTTCTTTCTTTCTATTCCATTTCTTTCATTCTATTTCCTTTCTTTCTTTCTTTCTTTTCCTTTTCTTTCTTTCTGTTCCTTTTCTTTCTTTCTTTCATTCTATTCTCTTTCTTTCTTTCTTTCTTTCTTTCTTATTTATTTTCAACATGAGTTCTATTTTTATTCTTTCTTAATATGCAAAATTTATATTCTTTCTCATTTCTCTTGTTTTTCTCTTCAAATAATCAGTTCTGTTCTTTTTCTTTCTTTCATTCGCCAAACTCAAAATATACGTTTTTTCAGCATCCATCCATCCATCCATCCATTTATTCATTCTTTCTTTCTTTCTTTCTTTCTTCAGATCTTAACCTTTCTCTAGCAAGTTATATTTCTTTCTTTCTTTCTTTCCTTCTTTCCTTCTTTCTTTCTTTCTTTCTTTCTTTCTTTCTTTCTTCTCATCACCATTTCTTCTACAGCTGACGAGAAAAAGGGAGATTTATAGATCTTCTGCCTCCATGAATTCTACCCCCACCCAGCGACGGCCATATTTCCTACTGATTCACTCATGTGGTTAGTGAGACCTATACCTGAAAAGCGTTCTTTTTTCTATTGACTGCAGGTCACTGACGCCCAAATGCACGCACACACAGACCCAACACACACACACACACACACGCATACAGACACACCTACGCAAACACACACACACAAACAGATATACAGGGTGAGGCAGAAATACCTTCCACATATGCCTGCCAGAAATACCTCTCATATAATGGTAAGACATTAGCTAGAGGAAGATACTATTGCCACTTATGTCTTACTATTACGTCCGTGGTATTTCTGGGAGGCAGGGTAATTCAGGAAGACAACGTTTTTAAGGCATACACAATGACGGGGGATGTAATTCCGCGAAACTCAGAGACAAAATTAATTAACATATTTAATCTTATGCATTTTTTCTATATAAACAAACACATGAACATTGAAAGTACTTAAGAAAATAAAAAATTATTTCAAAGAAAATTTTTGCAATTTTCTTAATTAATTTTCTACGGACAGCAAGAAATTAATTCGAAAGGATTAAAACAAAAATAGACATAAGACGTCTAAATTATTTAAGCAAAACCTGTTTATATAAAAAATATATATATATATATATATATATATATATATATATATATATATATATAAAAGGCAGGATGTGTGTGTGTGTGTGTGTGTAACGGATGCACGGCCAAAATTTTCAACGGATTTGCACCAAAATTTACATGCACATGCTCCTAGTTAGCGGGAAGGCCAAGACCGACTTTGCATTTCCCAACTCCCATCGATAGTGGAAATAATCGATTTTTCCATGCTTCTACAGCACTTTTCATGTAGTTTGCGGCCATTTTCTATTGGCCAGCGTGAGAGCCAACAGATAACTGTCACGAATGTTAACTAGCTTGCTAGCATGCAACAGAAAAAAAAGCGATAGCTGCATTCGTCACAAGTGGGAAACATTTAAATCTGCATGCCACTTTACTCCAATTGGCTCATTCGCTTGCTTAAACTCAACGTTGATTCTGATCCCACAGAACTGGGTTGGGTGTGAAAAAGTATTTGTTGTTAACATTCTTTTTTTCATTCGGTTTTTCCAGTTACGAGTCCTTTTTAAAGCAGATCATTTTGTGTTCATTTTGTTTAGTTCTTTTTTCGTAACAGATTTAATGTTTAGTATAGAGCTTAGAAAAAATTCGCAGTGTGCGATAGGCAAGAAGTAAGGCATGTAGCAACATCAGCACGGCAAAAGGCACTCCTTTAAAGGCAAGGAAGGGCAAAAATATTTTAAGTCAAGTGAGAGTGATTGCTGTATGAGTCGTTTGAATCAAGCACAGGCAACGCCGGGTTATGATGGTAGTATATATGATGGTAGTATATATATATATATATATATATATATATATCGAGAGACCGTAGGTTTACGCCCGATGAGTAGTACCCTATCCAGTGCGCACCCCTGTGCAGTTTTTTTTATGAGACCTCGGTAGTTAACCATGCAACGCATCTCCTCTTTCCACGCCATATATATATATATATATATATATATATATATATATATACTAGCAGTAGAGCCCGGCGTTGCCCGGGGATGAAACAGTAAGCGATAGATCAAGTATGGACGATCATAAAGACTGAAAATAAAATTGACAAAGATTATTGTTTAAGGTTGACGGACACGCATGTCTTAATTAGTTTTTTTTTTTTTTTTACGAATTGGTCAAACTCAAATTCAAACGAAAACATTGTTTACAATCGTTATGATTTATGGAAATAATACAGTAATTCCATCTACGTTTTACGCGCGCGCGAGTTTTCCTCCCTTCCTTCCACTCTTGTGCGTGTGTGCACGCGCGTCCACTGATTACACCTCTTCCTTTCTCGTTAAGCTAAATATAGTAGTAAACCTTTTCTTTAGTTATTTAAAACTAATTACAAGTTATTGTCGTTTTATCAGCTCCTGCTGATGTCACCAATCTAACAAATTTAAATTACCGTTTTTCCCGCGTTTTTCTCTGACGTCACGGACAAACTAATCGTTTGAGTTCAGTCGGACTAAAAATTTAGATCCATGAAGTTGACTCATTTATTCCTCGTCAGTCAACCTTAAATACAGACAGGGATATCTTACTGACAACAAATAATTCTTCATCCCTTTTGGCTCGTCGCAAATAATTTTCTTCAAGACGATGCAACCAACAGCAAATAAGTCTTCGTCCCTTTTGGCTCGTCGTAAATAATTTTTTAGCAGCAAATTCAATGCCTGATCCCAAAATCTGAGATGACTGAACTTTCTCGACCGTGAACCTGAACAAAAAAGTGTATAAAAAACAAAAAACAACACAAAACACTACACACACTTACAATACCCAAATCCACAGTAAGTACTTTTTTTATCTGTGCACATCTACACCTCGTGTTAACGAGTTCTTTTTTCCAGAACTTAAAAAAAAAAAAAAAAAAACTTTTCCGCCTTGTTCACCTTTGCTATCCTACCAAAAAAAGTGAAGTTTTGTTGAAATCGGTTGAAAAATGTAGATAGCCTTTCTCTGTAATCTTTACAATTTATGATTTTTACTTATTGAATACAGTAAAAAATTGCATATTTTGCTTGTGGTGATTCATAATTAGAATTCTGATTTGAATATATTTTCCACTCGTTGTTTCTAATACAAAAAATATTAACTTTATTTGGGTTTATTAATTTATTACAAGTACTGTGTTCTTTCCTTAATAATTATCATCTTCGAAATATTGTTGTTTTTGTCTATCAGATTTCTTCCGTCGGCATTTTTAAATTATTTCTTAATACTTTCTTTTAAATATTGAATTAATTTCAAATAGAACCAATGCCTTATTGATCTGCCTTTGTAACAAATTGCAAAGGAATTGAAAAAACGGCACTAAAAAGATACGTGGAATTATCTTTCCCTATTTTATCAAATCGAAAAAAATGATTGATTATCTGTCCTTGTTTTTTACCCAAAAAACAATATTTTTAACGAAAATTTCAGACGTGCTAAGAACGATTAAAAAATGTAAAAAAAAATAATACCCCCAAAATACTTTGATCTTTCCTCTTTAATAATAATATGAACATTAAACGATAAAATTTTGTTTTCGTCAAGTTCGGCGTCTTTTTCATCATGCTATGCTCTTTTGTTTACATTTTCGTGGGTGAGTTGTCCCCCTTTCATTCTCACGATGTGTCTTAATCGTGTTTTCAAATTGATTTTGTTTAAAAAAACAATGTGTTTTTTCCCATTTTCGGCGCCGTAAGAACCACCACAAAGGTAATTTTATGTAGTCCTGTGAAGTTTTGTTGAAATCGGCTAAAAAAATGTAGGAAATTCGATCCAATATATAAACGTTACAGACACACACACACACACACACACACACACACACACACACACACACACACACACAATCTGCGTTTTATAATAAGTAAGATATATATATATATATATATATATATATATATATATAATGGTAATCAGTGTGGATATTTCCAAAAGGATATAAATCCATTGGTCTATGTCAGAGACAGAGCAATAATATTGTCGTAAAAAACGAACCCTTAAAAAGCCATGAGATTATATTTATTTCATTGAGGTCGGAAATTTGACCCCATCTCGTAATACAAATAAAAATGGAAAAAAAACTTCTCCAGGCCTGAAAAACAAATTTATGTAAATATGCAGATCTAACTTTGTGGAAGGGGAGGGAATATAAAGGTCTATATCTAAGACTGTGGAAGGGAAATTGATGAAAAAGATACTATGTATTCAGAGTGAGGGGGAATAGAGAAAATACTTAAAAATTGAACTTGAGACAAAAAGATGTTATTTTTATAAACTGACTTTTTGAACTATAGACGTGGGGATCTAATTTAGATACACATTACGGAAAGAAATGGCTACATCAATGTTGACACTTGTGAAATACATAAAAAAAGAAAAGGAAAATAAAAGGACAAAGAAATGAAAGGGAATTCAATGAAAGTAGGAAATTTGGCCATATTTTTGTGTGCAATCGAAAATAAATTCCATCTGATTATGATAATGACACTTATGGATTCATTTTTTATTAAAAGAAGAAAAAAGGAAAAACAGGACTTTTAATATTAATAATAATGTGTAGTTAAGAACTTTCAGAAAATTAAGTAAATCTTTTCTAAAAATTTCAAATCTAATCTAAAAATAGGATATCCTTTGCACACACACACACACACACACACACACACACACACATATATATATATATATATATATATATGACATGAAAACACTCCAATGAGTGTTCAGGATCACCTCGTCAGTGATGTTATGACTTGGGGTCATGACAAGTTTCGGGGCTTCCAACATACTTGTTCACTGAAGAGACCCTACCGAAACAGTACTATTCCGGTAGGCGATACTGAAGCAAATACCATTTTTAATATTTAATATCACTTTCTCTTTTAATGTTCTATAATTAGAATTTTGAGAGTGTATCTTTTATCAAAATAAATCAACATACAATCAAGCCCTATTGAAAAGAAGATTCAAACAAACACTCCCTTATATAGATAAATCTATTAACAACACATCTTCTATATCTAAAAATAGAAAAAGGAAAATTATATGGTTCAACCCACCTTTCTGTAAGCTTTCGAAAATTAATATAGGAAAGTACTTTCTTAAACTTATGGATAAACATTTTAAAAAAGATAAACTATTAAAAAAGATGTTCAATAAAATGAATTTAAAAATTAGCTATTCCTGCATGAACAACATAGAAAAAAAATATTAACTCCTACAATAGCAAAATTTTAAATGAATTTCATAATCAACTACAAAAACATCCTAATACGAGCCAAAAGACCAAATTGACCTGTAACTGCAGGGAAGGATCCGTTTGTCTGAAAACGTGATATACGAGGCTACAATTTTCCCCAAGGAAGATATTAAACAGAAGAAGATCTACATAGGGATATCGGCGGGAAATTGGAAGCAACGGTTTTATAACCATCGCCAATCCTTCACAAATAAATCAAAGAAACATCAAACTGCACTTTCTAAGCATTATTGGGAGTTGTTGGAAAGCAAATTAATCCTACAAGTAAAATGGAGAATCGTCTCGAGAGCTCGTACTCCGATAAACTTCAGAGACCGATGCAATTTATGCATTAAAGAAAAAATCTTAATAATAAAGCATAAGGATCCGGACATATTACTGAACAAACATAACGAGTTGATTTTTAAATGCAGATATAAAAACTACCTCAATTTAACGAAGTATGTTTAGAAACAACTATGTAAAAAAGGGAAAATGTTAATTTTGTTTTTGAAATGAATGTATGAATACATGGATACTATACTTGTTGGTATGTACGCAGATGAACTTCGACATTTATATGTGAATTTATATATTTATATATATATATATGTATGAACATTTTGGATAAAGGTGCTTATGTGGATATATGTACTCTTTTTAATTGTGGGCATATGTGTGGAGGTATGTGTGTATATGTATAGGTATATATATATATACATATGTGTGAAATATAAATATATAAAGTATAATGGGTATGTTTAGGTACTAACGTTATTTTTTTTGTGCTAGGTATCATTATATATATATATATATATATATATATATATATATATATATATATATATGTGTGTGTGTGTGTGTGTGTATTTTACATATATGTGGATGTATGCGTACAAGTGTATATTTGTGCATGTGTGTAGGTGTAGGTGTATGTGTATATGTATATTGTGTGTATATGTACAGATATATATATATGTGTACATGTATTTGTATCTATGTAGTATTTTGAATATTAAATTACTTGTAATCTGTATATGTATGTAGATGTATATACCTTAGAATTAATATTTGTAATATATGTGTGAATAGATGTATAACATTGTAATATAAATACATATGCACGTGTGGATAGTTATGGGTAGAATTCTTTTTATATGATTTTTATGTATATAATCGTGTGTAGATATGTAGGTATATGTATTTATGTATGTATGTGTGTGTATGTATATATATATATGGTTGTATATGTATATAAGAGTGTGTATATGTATATGAGTATACCTATATGTATATATAGATGGATAGATAGTTTGATAGATAGATTGATAAATAGATTGATAAATATATATATATATATATATATATATATATATATATATATATATATATATATATATATATATATATGTATGTGTACACGTGTATGGAATATTTTAAATGGAAGTACTTGGGCCATTCTAATGGTATTTTAAAATTACTCTTTTAGGTTAGAGGATACGTCTATCTTGAAAGATCTGCATATTTTCATAAATTTGTTTTTCCGCCCTGAGAAATTCTTTCCATTTTAATTTGTAATTTTCCAACCTCAATGAAATATATATAATCTCATGGCTTTTTAAGGGTTCATTTTTATAATATATATATATATATATATATATATATTTAACATACAAAATTGTCCAAAAATTGAAAACTGAAAAAAAACCTTTTATTATTATTCAGTTAGAAATAGAGCAGGTTAAAATTGTTTTGCGTTAGCCCCACTGTATCTTCCCAAATGAGCATTGGTGAGAGGAAAAAGACCATTCAGACCTTCAGTGAGGGTACCAACATTCATACTCTGGCTTCCATCTTCAAAGTCCACTCAAGGGCCATCAGGAGAATGGTGAATGTTTTAAACAGAGTGAACAGTAGAGAGGAAAACTGGAACAGGGGTCACAACAGCAAGAGGGACCATCATTTCAACTTTGAGATCATTTCAGACTTAGAGATCAATTAGAAAAGATCCAACTCAATCCACAGGGCATTTGGCACGTGAGAGAGGAGTTTCACCGATGACAGTCTGTTATATACCGTGCCTATAAAAACTAATGGGTATGCGGGGTCTACGGGCAATTTTTGCCCGAGCCCACAGGCTCGGATTTCCCCACATTAAATTTGGTTTTGTGCCGCATCCTACCTCGTGGGGAAGCAGGTATATATCATAATATGCTGTCTACGCTGACAGCGTGAGCTGTCAGCTTGGGAAGCTCTTGCCGTGTCGAACTCTTTGCGTTCGGACAGAGAGGAAACAAGACGAGGCAATGCCGAAGGGCAGAGTCTCGTCCGGGGGGTAGACAGATACTCCATCCCGCATATGCGACAGTTCTGATTTTATACGATTTGGACAATTCTGTTTGTTACCCGGTATATATATATATATATATATATATATATATATATATATATATATAGAGAGAGAGAGAGAGAGAGAGAGAGAGAGAGACGCAAGGGGATACTGGGAGTGAACAAGAATGAGAAAACTTTAGGAGGAACCGGAAATCTAATCCTAAACAGGAAACAAGTGATAAACCTCTAATCCTCTTCAATAGACTGAGGAGGAGTATGAACCGGACGATAGGCGAATATTATGTGTATGTGTGTTTTTGTGTTTTCGATGTGTGTGTGTATGTGTGCGTAAAAATCGTGTATTCCTTGTTTAAATCCCTGCACACCTCTTGTCTGAATAAAGAATTTCTTTTTTTCAAAAAGATTCATTCACATTTACTATTTGCATATCTTTCGATCTATGACTTTTAGAAGACACTTATACAGGTAAGTAATAAGTGGCACAGAACTGTTTTGTTAAATTGTTCCAACGTAACGCATGTAGCACGTTTTTCTTATCTCTGTACAAATCCCAGAGTATTTGAAAAGCGTGTATTTACTCAGCCAGAAGCCGACACCTTGGAACAGGTGCGAACAATAACACACGTGTAAAATGCACATAATTACAGACTGTAAAAGGTCGTAGATAGTCACATGCGCATTAGACAGGTGCACAGATTCCTCTAAACATTTTTTTAATATCATGTAACGTTAGAAATCGGCGCCAATGCAATATTAGTACATTTATTTAGAGATAGAAATGAAGTCGGCATTAGGCCTTTTGCGATGGAGGTACTTCTCTCCGTTAATGTTGGAACGGGCGAGGTGCCATTTTTGACACTTCTGAGGACGGTGATAATTATAATTAATGATTTCACAAGTACCTCGTTACATTCTCTTGCAGATAATTTGTACCTCAAGATTAGTGAAATTCGCGAAATTTGAAGCCAATTGAAAAGAAATTTAATAAAGATCCTCTTGTCATTCAGGGAATTTTATCCTCCAGAACGAACGACAGCCTTTCTACCTATATACAGGAGGGCCGAGATATTGTCTTCGGCACATACACGTGTGCAGAAATTCTTATAAAGGACCCAAATAAAATGAAAAAAAAAAAACCTAAAAAGCGAACGTATTGTGTTTTCAAAAATGGTCGTTTTTATTTATTTATTTTTTTTTGTTTTGTTTTACAGGTAGGTTCAGCCTGTACAAGGCCCTGGAGCCACTCAAGATAGAATTTTACATTAAGGGGTGGTTTATATAGATAGGAGGGGAAGATAACCCTAAACTAGAACAAGTGAAGATTGTATAGGGTGGTCGGAAAGTCTTGCCACCCCTGCATAATATACCTAATATAATTGTCTATGTCTGACTAGAAACACCTACAGGAAAATGATGGTGTTCATACAGACCTTCTCGATGTGTGAGAACGTCAATGAAAGTGAATAAACTGAATTCAGTGCATGTGCTTTGTATTACTTGTTCTTCTATAATCTCATTAATTTTTGGTACGGGTGACAAGACTTTCGGACCAATATGTGTATATCTATCTTTTTGACTCGTGTAAACCGACCAGGATATAATGGACATTATTTGCTGTGGCAAACCGGTTAAAAATCACTGATTTAGAGCTATAAAGGATGGGATGTTCCGATAGGGCGTTTTTTAAACTAGTGCTTGCATAAATTTTATAGAATATATTAAAAAATAAGGAAGTTTTAGTTGAGATGTCGACAACTATATCTGGCACCAACACTAGAATTTGAAAAAAAAAATGTCCCAAATAAAAACTGATGTCGAATGCTTATCTCAACATCTGTCAATTCTGTAAAATGGTAATTATATTCTAATTATGTATGCATCCCCGTTAGTTCTTTACTTGGTGTGTTACTTGGCTCCTGCTTTATGCCCTGTCTTTTCCTCGTCTCGTTTTGATTACGAGAAAAGATGGAAGAAAAATATATATCATAGACGAATCTGTAATGTAATGTAAATAGTGTATATCAGAGACGCTATTTGATTTTTCTGCGAAACAGAAAGCTTACATAATAAGAAAAAAAAAAGAAAGGGAAGATAGAAAAAGCGTGCCTGCTCTTGTTTAACCACAGTTTCAATAGAAAAAGTACTTCATGTATTCTTTTGGAATTTCTTGAAGAACTTTCCAGTTGAAACTATCTCCAGTTTGATCTTTGGGACCTAATAATGGGGTCTCGCAAAGCCAGTTTGAATCCATGAAAAGGGTTTTAAATTCTTGCATACTTGAGACTGAAACTCAACAAACATTTGTGAGTAAAGTATGTCGATTTTGGTCCAATTTCATGGTTCCATTGCCAAACTGCAACAGTAAAACAGCAACTCATCCTGCTTCAAAGTCACCTGTGATTCTAACTCAAATATTTGTTTTCAGGCTGAATCTTTGAACATGGCCGCAGATGTAAGAATTTTTCAGAGTTGCGTCCCTTTAATTGAAAAAGTGTGACACACACAGGCATTTTCGCATTTGTCAACCATTTTTAGGTTATTTAAAGTCGAAACATATTTTGTATTGTAAGAATAATTCTTTTCTTTTTTTGCGAGAAAATATTGCGTTAATAATTTTATTGAATAAGTATTGATTTTTTCAGATATGACCTACTACTACTACACCCGTAGCTGTTACGATTACCAATGGTATTTGTGCATAAGTCAATATAAGAAACCTGAGTGGAATTCGAACTCGGTTCTCCGATTTTTACACCACTTGCACATCCTATGAAAAGATATAAGAGTTTATGCATAAATGAATAATTGTCAGAAAGTCTCACTGACAAGACATGGTGTAGCTGAAGAATATGACCGTGACGATTTTGACCAATCGATATTTTCGCTGTAAGGAACAAGAAAATTTCGTTAGTAACAACAATAGAAAGAGTGCTAAATTATTATGTAATATCAGTCCTCCTACATGACAGCGAATTCTGGACTATCTCCGTACATATGAATAGGAGACTTGATACAACAAAGATTTAGTTTTACTTTGAAAATACAAAAGACGGAGAATGTGAGCAACGGTAAAGTTTTCAGGAAAAAAAAAAAACGTTGACATTTTTTTAATGATGAAAAAAGGCTTGAAAAATGCGACATTCACAGGACAGACTGACGACACGTGGAGCAGAGAGAAACAACTAGGAATCTAGTTTATTTAAATAGATGATAGAACAGGGACAGGAAGGGGGAATCAGGAGGTGTTCAATACGTAGTGAAATGTTTTCGGCCCCTTTTTTTTGTCTCACTGCTCACTTGAACCTATACTTAAACTTCCGCGGCATACCTACGATCCTCTCACGGCACACCAGCGTGCTGTGGCAAACCGGTTAAAAATCACTGATTTAGAGCTATAAAGGATGGAATGTTCCGGACACGTCACATGAGAGAAGAACAAGAAACAACTTAAAATGTGGGTCAACACTAGCCAGCTACGCTTTTTCTATCTGTCGACACACACACAGGCGCGATCGCGCGCCCACACAGACAGACAGACAGACAGACACACACACACACACACGTACATATATATATATTTTGGAAGTAAAGTCTGATAATCCGCAGTCCTTTAAAAGGGCTGAGATGAAATAATTTATTACATGAAACCTTAAAGTGGTCTGTTTTTATTGAAATTATTTGCTCTAGTTTTACATTGAGCTCTCTGGATTTTATCCTCCTTAAGTTTACTCATAGGGATTAACTAGTTTTTCATAAATTAAATGTATATATATATATATATATATATAGAGAGAGAGAGATAGATAGATAGATAGATAGATAGATAGATAGATAGAGAGGGAGTTTTTAAAATCACATCTTTCGTGCCTGATAAGTTGGTAAAACAACGAAACTTAAGTCGCCCCCCAAACGTAGGTATAAGTATATTTATTAATATATATATTTCTTAGCTCTGTCTAACCATATTGAGCACTGTTATGCTTAGACCTGATCGTAAAGTTAGTAAATATTTATTTGCTTATCTGTGTATCGACGCTAACGCGCGCATATACCGTTGCTAATATCTAGTTATTTGATTTACCTACCTTTATACCTATATATATATATATATATATATATATATATATAGATAGATAGATAGATAGATAGATAGATAGATAGATAATTAGATAGATAGATAGGGCGCATTGGATAAATAGTCTAAATTACGCGAAAATGAAAAGATCACATTTTAACCGTGTCTTCCTCCCACCCTTTTTTTCCCTCTCTCATCTTCCGATCATTAAGTGTATCGTCTATTGCGTGTGTGCGTCATCACAAAATGTCTACTCTTTTCCGGTGTCTTATCTTTAATTTATTTTAGGTCAGCGATTCAGAAATGTATTAGACTTCCGAGAATATTCATATTTATTTGTATCTGACTCCCCTTCTTAAAACTTTTATCTGTTAAATTTTAATCCCCACTTCACCTTTAGACCTTCCTGTTCTTCTCTCATCTGTTACCCCTCCCTATAGCTTTCATTTACTCTAACATTCGTCCCACACTCTCATACATACACTCTCACTAAATTTTATTTTTTTTTTCAATTTGAGTTTGTATATATATTTGTGTTTAAGCCTTTTATTATATCGTCTGTATGTATGTGTATATTAACCATATATATATATGTGTGTGTGTATGTATGTACGTTTGTATATTATCAATATATATATATATATATATATATATATATATATATATATATATATATATATATACCATACTACACAAAAATATTTTAAAATAATAAAGAGTAACTTTATTTAATAAAATTGCCATTGGCTTCAACCACATGCTCCACACGACTTTGGAATCTCCTGCAACTCTTCTGAACGGTCTCCTTGTTTAAGTTGTTGAATGCTGCCATAGGTGGCCAGACGCAAAGGGTAATGTGGTCGCAGATATTGTCAGACATCCATGACTGAGTTCTCCTGCTTGTGTAGCATGGTGTAGAGTTCTATTGCGGTAGTTCTTTTCTTATCAGAACAATAAGAGTGAGTTTTTTTCGAGATGCTGTACTTTTGTAATCACCATTAGACTCATTCAATTCTTTTCGAATTCTCTACACTCTGAAATGTTCGTATTGGAGCTTCCGGTGCGAATACCAAGAAGTACACTATACCGTTTCCAACTTTTTAGCGGAGTCAATTGCGTCATGGTGTACTTTTTCTCAAAAACAGAGACCAACAGACCCTACTATACCGTGCAGTGTACAAAATAAAAACAAACAACACGCATGCGCGAAATTAAAAATATAAAATGGCGTCAATTTACTTATTGCTCCTTTATATATATATATATATATATATATATTGTTGTGGCCTTGTTAGGACCAGAAATAAAGACACAAGAGAGGAATTGAGTTAAACAAATATATTAACAGAAACAGTAATACAAGCATATACAAACGAGAGTGTTATTGTAAGAATATAGATAGATAGATAGATAGATAGATAGATAGATAGATAGATATAATGCGAACTTCATTTGGCACATTGTCCAAAAAACTGATCAATTCCTGAAAATAAAAATCAAATAACAGTGACCAAACAGCGGTTGTTAGAATTGTTCCATTTCAGCTGCCCACTAGATATTTTCTAAGATTAGTTTAGGCTGACATAAGGCCAAATTAATACGAGCTTTTCTCTACACAATGGACTGAAAAACTAATCGCTTGATAACAGATTTCCAAATTGCGTAACATTTAGAAATCTTTGAGCGAAGTCTATTTATCGCGGCTCATTTGAAACACGTTAGACGACATCATCGACACCTAGTGTTTGATTCTCTATATTTGGTATCATAAGATGCATTTATAAGAACAAGCAAACAAGCAATAAATAAACCAAGTGCTGTGGGGGTTGGGAGAAACGCCTACACCGTGATGCAAAAGATACGAGATTCCGAGCATTTAAAAATTTCAGAATGATGAACGTAGAAGAATTTGAAACTAGTCTTTGGTGGGAGAAATGCGTCTTCTACGGCGAGAGTATGGGAGAGGGGTTAGCAGGTAACCCGTGTAACGTCAGCTAGAATGGCAATAAATTCCAGATGTCGTATTTGATCCAAAGTTAAGAGGCGCAACACAAGCGACATTCTTGAAATGAATGTTGGGTTGCTTGTCGGAAAGTGTGTGTGTGTTGGGAATGAGGGAGGTTAGATTTTCAATGATGCAAGATTTGATGTCAGATCCATTGCATCAAAACAGGTAAAAGTGCAAAAGTAGGGTGTAGGGGAGTAAAGTGCCATTTACGCATAATTTCACACGGACAATAGTATGCTCTCAACAGGAAATATTCCGAGTGTGAATTACCGCCATTTACTTTAATCTTAAATAAGCAATATAAATCTCTCTCTCTCTCTCTCTCTCTCTCTCTCTCTCTCTATCTATCTATCTATCTATTAGGTTGGTGAAAAAATAATGACGTAATAATGTCGTTTTTTGACGTATTATTTAACGTCAAAAAACGACATTCTTACGTCATTATTTTTGCACCAACCTAATATCTATCTATCTCATGTGGCGTATCCTCTTTCTTTCCACACACACACCTACACCCACATAAATACATACACATACACAGGCACCGTGGAGATCGGATTGAGGAGTCGGAGAGCCGAGTTCGAATTCCAGTCGAGTTCGTTACATTGACTTATGCGCCAATACCCTTGGGAAAAGTATGAATCCGTCTCATCTTCCTCAACTAAATAGCAGGATAGACTAGGTTTTATAACCTTTGGTGGCAACCGGTCTAGGAGAAAGAAAACTCAGAATTCAAAACCACCACCTATGAGTAAATAGTAGGGCAATCGGGGCCCTGTAGCCATGGTTGGCAAATAAACTAAGAGAAGGAAAACTCTGAATTCAAATTCGGAGCCAGAGTCTCTAAGACAATCCGATGTCATGTTCAATTTCGTTCTGGGAACTCCTGCGGCTATGAAGGTGCCAATCTGTAGTGGCCTCCGAGTTTTCGTTTGGCCAGAATCTGTGTCGTGGAGAGAGAAGATGTGTTGCACGAGGAACTACCGAGCTCTCATAAAAAAAAGAAAACCTGCACAGGGGTGAGCACTAAAGAGGGTATAACTCTTGGGGCGCAAACCTACGGTCTCTCGAGACAGATAGATGGCATATATATATATATATATATATATATATAGATATATATATATATATATATATATATATATATATATATATATATATATAATACAGAAAAAAGTTGATTGATGGTCTCAGTTCAGTTGAATTAGTCTACAGAATTATTAAAAAGTGCTCAATACGCGTGTGAAATATATATATATATATATATATATATATATATATATATATATACTAGACTCCGGATTTGAATATATATATATATATATATATATATATATATATATATATATAAAGTACATAATTAAATATAATATATAATATATATATATTAAATATAATATATATATATATATATATATAAATAAATATATATATATATAAAGTCTATAATTAAATATAATATATATATATATATATATATATATATATATATATATAATTAAATATAATATATATATATATATATATATGGATTAAAACACTCATAGATATGTATATGAAATAAAGATAAAACTCATATAGATATATATGTGTGCACAGTGTGTATTTAGTGGAAGGTTTGATTGTAACACCGTGAATATGAACGAATTATGCTAAAATAAGCAAAATGTTTGTAATTTTTTTCATCAGATATATATATATATATATATATATATATATATATATATATATATATATTGATATTCTGTTTATGTATTTACCAAGCTTTCAATCCTCCTGATCTTTTGAACAGTAATAGAGGTTTATCCCTTGTTTCCTGTTTAGGATTGAGTTTCCGGTTCATTCTAAAGTCTACTTCCTGTATTCTTTTCACATCTAGTCCTGGACCCTGAAATTTTATTTACTAATTCTTTATTTATTTTTCTCCTCCTCAATAGGATTAAATTTAAAGTTCTCCCATCGTTCGGCTTACACTCCTCCCCAGCCTTTTGAACAGGATTAGAGATTTATCCCTTGTTTCCTGTTTAAGATTGGGTTTCCGGTTTCTTTTACAGTATTTTCATTCTCTGTGCAAGAGAATGAAAATAGTAGTCACTTGCCTCTGAGTTGCATTATTACCTTTCTTGGGATGAAATCATTTTAAAAAAAAACTGACAGATGTCTTTAAATTACATTGCATAAGAAATGTCTTTCGAGATTTCCACGCATGGATCTTACTGTAGCCATGTCTCAGACAAGATATCATTTCGTAAATATCCTAATACTCATATAAAATAACGAAGACCTATAACTTTCATTGGTAATCGCAGACGACAATACGTCCTTACACAGGTACACCGAGAGGCCAATCGCTGCAAAGAGCTAGACACACGTGGTGGCCACCTGCCCACTTGGCAGAGGTAAGCGATCTTGTGAATGCCTAGAGGGTATTTTGTCTTTTACAGTTTGTACACAAAAGGCCCTCTATAGTAAACACACACCATTTACTCGTTCTTAGAAGCGGATATCCGCTTACTCATTATTGTAAGATGTGCAACTGACGGCCATTTGCCGTAGGGATTTAGAATATGTGATCTGCTTAAACCTAAGCACTTTTCTCGGTACATACATCGATAAACGGAAACAAAGTTATTCTCTCGACTCATTATTTTTCTTTAGCTATTGATATTTAATAAAGTTTTCATAGTCAGACACAAGGCCACGAATATAAAACGCCCAGTAAAAATCAAACTTACTACGTTAGTAACGTAATATACTAACCTTTTTAAACTATTCTCCAAAGCTAGATATCTGAGTTATTCATTAAAGTTAGCTTAGTCTGGCACAAGGCCACACGTATGAAGCATCAAATAAAAAATCAAACTAACTACGGTAGTAATGTTCAGAATATATTAATCTCTTTAAGGCATTTTCCAAAACTAGGGAAGTTCCCTACACTTATCTTAGTATAGCACAAAGCCAGAAATATAAGGCGTGACGTTAGTGATGATTAGAATAGACTCATCTATCTTATCATTACATGACAGTGAGTTAACCATATAGATATTTATGTCAACATAAAATAACTTTCAACTGGACTGAAAATATATTAGAAATTTAGAGTAGGAACGAGTTTATTTTGAAATTCTTTACGCCTGGCAGCTCTAGTTTTGCAAGATCAGTGGCAAAACAACAGGGTTACATTTTTATCTATTTTCGAGCTGGAAAATATGTGACAGTTATAAAACAGAAAATATTTGTCTCCACTTGTTAGCATGTTATATATATATATATATATATATATATATATATATATATATATATGATAGGTTAGGATAAAGTACAAATAAGAAAGGTTTATCAAACTAACATGTTTCACTTTTATTAAAGCTTCATCAGAGAATAAGAAATAAAAAAATGAAATGAAAAATGTTAGAGAAATAAACCTTTCCTATTTGTTCGTTATCCTATAATTTTGTCGCATTCCAATCAATATTTCATCTGTATCTCAGCCCAATTCATATTCTCCGATTGATGCCAATTCAGCCGGATTTCGATCCTAGCTAGAAGCAACCGGACGTGTAAACACACTGATGAGCTGTGATACAATTTACTTCATGCCACATCAACTGAAAAACTCCTACAACAAAAAAATCTCAAATTACCATATTACAAAAAAACGCACTGTCTTAAATTTTCAAAAAAAAATTCAACCTTAGCGTTGCGACTGCACGCTCCATAAGTTCTTATCCGTTAATTATTAATACATTTCTAAAAAAAACATATTTCGATTAATATTTAATCTTTCGTTTCCCACTACTACCTGGATTTACTAAAAATAAAAAATTAATTACCGTGCTTGAGGATGGCTGTAAGTACAGCTGAAAGTACTAGCAAAATAAAAAAAAGACCTTATACAACTTGAAGTTATTAAAAACAAGGATCATAACATTCATCGAGAGGTTCGTGGGTTAATGTAACTTTAATACATTTCTTTGCGAAAATGTTTTTCGCCATTTATATCATTAACTTTACTAATCTACTTTTTGTATGAATGATTCATGTAATATTTGTCTCCCCCGGATTTTTCCGAGAGGGTGTTTATTGATTTGATGAAGTTCGCCACCTAGTCAGTTGAATTCAGTTTCAATAATATCATGTATCGACAAATTGACGGGGTTGCAATGGGATCTCCTTTGGGTCCTTCGCTTGCTAACATTTTTGTTGGTTTTCACGAGACCCTATTATTTTCTCGTATTAATCAGCCTCCAATGTATCATCGCTATGTGGATGATATTTTTTGCTTCTTTAATGATGAGGGAGAAGCTAACTCTTTTCTCACCTTACTAAATTCTGTTAATCCGTCCTTAAAGTTAATCGTTGAAAAGGAGTCGAATTGTCGTTTGTTCTATTTGGATGTTTTGGTCCATAAGAACAGTGATGGCTTTTCGACTTCAGTTTTTAGGAAGGCAACCTTTTCAGGTTTATATACACGTTGGGATTCCTTTGTTCCGTACCATCGTAAAATTAATTTAATTAGAACATTGACATTTAGAGCTCTTAAAATCTGATCTAATTCCTTCCTAAGCGTTGAAATGAAATTTATTAAGATGACACTTTCCAAAAATGGTTATCCTTTGGACATTTTGGAAGCCATTATGAGTAACGTCATTAATAATTTTCATAAGGTTAAGACGCATTGTGTTTAAAAAAATGTCCAATTTATTTACGTCTAAATGTTTTTACTAATATGAAAATTTTTTGTTGTAGGAGTTTTTCAGTCGATGTGGCATGAACTAAATTGTTCAATAAATAGAGTAATGTCGCAGCTGTTACCCCGAAAATTTGCACATCGGATCAGTTTTTTTAAATCAAATATGTGGTGCCGTTCAATTTATATAACATGTATCATTCATACGAAAAGTAGATTAGTAAAGTTAACTATATAAATCGATAAAACATCTTCGCAAACAAATTTTATGAAATATATATATATATATATATATATATATATATATATATATATATATATATATATATATAAAAATCGATTCTCCTGTCGGGTTCGTCGTATGAGGTCAAGCAGATCAGTTTCCAGAAAACTGACATCCCGACACTGGCACATGAGATTCGATTATAGTGGTGAAGGTTTCGTGCAGGACCATCCACACTTTTTGAAGGGGCCAAATACATATATATATATGGATAAACCTAGTGAGCCGAACAAACCTACCAGGGTTCACCTAAGCGGATCGTCAGGGAAAGCTGGCCAGCTTAGGTGAAACCTGGGTAGGTTTGTCTGGCTCACCAGGTGTATCTAGGTCTGCTCTACGGTTGTATTGAGCTCTTTTGTTAGTTAGTTGTTTACTCGTATCGTTTTTTTTTCTTTGGGCTTCAAACCTGTATCTGTGCGATTTTTTTCGACAGACTTTCATGTTTCTAGCTCTTTCTTTTTTAAAACCTTTTTTTCCCTCGAGATTAATTTGATTATTGGGAAATTAAAAATTCGAGGGTTTTTCAAAACGAGTGTTGTTACCTATATATATATATATATATATATATGATGGGCTCTGTCTTCGATTTCAACATATGAGGATCCGACAGGATTCACTCTTTATGTCTGCGTCGTATGTGAGACTTCAGTCCCGTTAGTGATCTGCTTACAAATCCACATATTGTGCAACCGGCATGATTTTGGGACATAGCAACAGGAACATTTGCTGACGCTTTTCGCCGTTGTTTTTCTTCTCTTAGTCTGTCAATACGACTGATTTCGAAATTTCTGATATCACTCTGGCACAAATATCTCCAGTTATTTCTATCCAAGGCAATTTGTTTGAAGTTAGTACGAAGGACATTGGCAACTAAGAAATTACTCTTTAGTTTGTCTTTATACCTGAACCACGGCCATCCAACAGTCCTTTGTCCACAGTGAAGCTGGCTATACATGAGGACCTTAAGTATTCTGTCGTCACTCATCCTTGCAACATGACAGGCCCAAGGAAATTGTGACTGCACCAGGAAAGTCCCAATTCTAGTGTGAAGGGTAGAATGACAAAAATGATCTGGTAAGGGATTAAGGGAGATAACTCTGCGCATATTGATCTGGTAAAGATACTATATGGACAGAACATGTGAGCAATGATGAATTTTTGGAGAGGATGCAAACAAGGAGGAAACATACTTAACATCAGGAAGCGGCAATGGAAGGCTTGGAGAATCTGATACTCACAGGGCGGATAGAGGAAAAGAGAGACAAGGGAAAGTAATGCGTGACATACTTATCTAGTTTAAGTAAGTGGATAGAAGAAGAGGGCCTGAGAGACGTAGCAAAAGGTGAAAACATATTGAGAACTACAAGGGATAGAAAGATATAGAGAGCCATGATCACCTACGTCGTGAAGGGACACAGCACATCAAAGAAGACGGGTTTGAATAAGCAAAGGATCTAATACGGTGGAGTAATGTGTAGCGGCTCAGATTGAGGAATCGGAGAGCCGAGTTCGAATTCCAATCGAATTCCTTATATTCACTTATATGCTAATACCTTTGGGAAAGGTTTGAATCCTCTCCTTCTCTCACCAGTTATGAGTAGATAGCAGGATAGACTGAGTTTTATAGCCTTGGATGGCAACTGATCTACCGTCTACCTAGCGCGGGAAAAAAAATCTGCCTTGTCAGTCATGTATCGAAAGATACATGATCGCATAAGCGTGTATCACGTATGGCTCATAGTGATTTTTTCCAAGCGTAGCTTAGATGTAGCACAAAGCCGAAAGTACGGGGCACCCAGTGAGGATCGAACTCACTACTCAGTCGTAATTGTTCTAGCGAGAGAATCTTGCTAACGATTACACCGCCTCGAGGTACCTTCCCGCTCGCCACATAACTGACTAAATGCTATTTTACTATCGTTTTCAACTCTTTTTCAAATATTATTGGTGAAATAAGGCGTGTAAAAACTATTTGCAAATGTAACCATTCAAAAACAACGCACCAACTCGACAGTAAGCAATGGTAAACTGCCACAAAGTATAAGAATAGTATACATTCGAGGAGAGAGTGTCTAAAAATAGAAAAAACGTCTTTGTGATTAACAAAGAATATTGCTAGTGGATCACTTGATGTTCCACAACGATATTCTATGTTGTTATTTTCTTACGTACTTCTACTAGCCACATTCTGTCTTCCCCCACCCCAACCAAAGTTCCATCTAATGAAGCTATATCAGTTATGTTGATTTTGTCTCACCAGGGGTAGCATTCGGGTCGATTTTTTTTCATCTCTACCGTTACAGGCAACGGTAGGTATGTCGAAGAAATTGAAAGTCGAATATATAGCATGTTAAACTTTGCAGCTGTTATTATAACACCTACACGTATATACATTCAAGCGTGTCTATACACAAATGTAACACCTGTCACTAAACATGCACTATGAAAAGAACACTATGCTTAGAAAAATGGGACGGCTACTTGCCTAAGAGTCGGATATTAGTTTTAGTGTTAGGTGAGCAGTGTAACAGTTATCGATGCGGAAAACGGAATCGGAGAGCCGGGTTCAAATTCCGCTCTCGTCTGTGGTGTTCACTTGCGAACTAGTACTCTTGTGAGTACGGTAGGAATTCATCTATTCCCCTCCCCAAACTACGAATTAAATAACAGTATAGATTGAGATCTCTAGGCTTGAATGGCAACCAACCTAAGAAAAAACAAAACCATATGTAGACAAGGCACGGCGCCTACTGTACAGATTATGAGAGTCACAATTAACTGCGGTTCGAGGTTTTTATTGCATTTTCGTTGTTGATTTTTTACGGCTTACCACCTTTGTCAGGTTATTTTAAGGTAGAAAATACCATTTTTAGATTAGAAGAATTTTTTGGAGATAAATACTGATTTACTGATACAAGAGTTACTAATTAATCCATAGCTGGGGAGAGAAAAGCTGGGTTCACACGTTTTCTAAGGGTATTTATGCGTATATATATATATATATATATATATATATATATATGTACAGAGGCATATATACGTACATGCGAACACATTAAAGTCAAACAAAATTCAGTCTCTAAAGCCCTCCTTCTAGTTAGAGAAAAAGACAAGGGACCGTAACGAAATTATATATATATATATATATATATATATATATATATATATATATATATATAAAAGGCTTAAACACTAATATTTCATGACCATGGAATATTAGTGTTTAAACTTTTATTATATCCTTACTCTTTCCTGGACATTGAGTTCTACCTGATTCTATCCTCATGAAATTATTTTTATACATATATATATATATATATATATATATATATATATATATATATATATATATTTTAGATATATGATTGCATATGTATGTGTATATTTAAAACTAATATTATATATATATATATATATATATATATATATATATATATATATATATATATGGGGGGGTACGGGTGTGTGATTGATTCATTTTCTGCAGCTTATCAGCATTTTACAGGTTATTTAAAGCCAGAAAATTTTTTTAAATGGTAATAATTTCATTTTAGATAATAAAGGTTTTAGTGATACACGTTTTACTAATTAACCCATAGCTAGAGTAGAGGAGGTGGATTCGTACCTTTCTCGATGGTATTTGCGCGAAAGTGAATACAACGAGGTCGATTTCCAATTCCGCACATCCAAGCTTACAGCACCTGGTATTTCCAAGCGGTCACCCATCTAGGTACTAACGAGGTTCAACGTTGCTTAACTTCGATTTCGTAAGGCAACGTTATGAACTCTTTCAGTTAAAGGTTAAATAGTACGGTAAGCTGTGACTTTTAGTACTGAATGGTACCCGGTTTAGAGGAAGAAAAGCTGAATTCGAAAGCATGGTGTATGCAACAGAAACCACTATTTCCCCTAAGAAGGTATGGGAATCCAGAGATGACAAAAGAAAGGAACGTGTAGAGGACCATAATCGTCTACGCCCTGAAGGAAATTGCTCTGAAATAAAAGTTGGCTACGTTAGTTGCATTTTTTTACTCAACAATAAAGTTTGCATTTCAGACTCAGTCTTTTAAAAACCCAATTTTCAATACGGTCCGATGGAACCTCACTCTCCTTTTCTCCTTATGTGCAGTGTCCCCTCAGGGTGTAAGCTATCATGACTCTCCACTATTTCCTGTCCCTTACAGCTCTAAATAAATTATATCTTTTCGTTATTTCTAAACCCTGTTCCGTCATCCATTTTCTCAACATCGCCAAGTACGTTATACGTTATTTTTTCCAAAACCCTGTTCTGTCATCCATTTGTTCATGTTAATTATGTCACGCGTTGATTTCCTCTGTCCCTATTGCCCTCAATCCGTCCTGTGAACAACATATTTTCCAAGCCCTCCTTCCTCATTAATTTGCCCTGTCTTTTCCTGATGTTAAGTACCAGTTGGAAAATTCGTGAAGCCGAATCTATATATATATATATAACGACCTACACCTCTTTAAAGGCTGAGAAAGTTGAGTATTGAATTCAGTGGTCAGTGTCGAGCGCATGTTAAAACAATATTTTAAATGCTGATATTCGCGGTAGACAGGTTCATTGAACTTACTAACAATAGATTGCAATTGTTAAATTTGAGGTCCAGGCTCTTATAATATATCCCCATTCTTGGTAGATTTTATATTGTCACAGTGTGGGATAGTCAAGGAAAAAGGTGATGGGAAGAAAAAGAAAAAATACAGATGATTTCGGCAAGATTGAGAAAAAAATAATTCTACCTGCGTCTCTCGTTTCGTCCGCACTAGACTCAGTTGATGTAAACGTGGCAGTCCGATTAAATCATAACGGATAAAATGTGTCATAAAAAAAAACGAAAAAAACTTTTTCTACATATTGTGTGTTGATATATAAAATTATGCAAAATTATATATCGTTATATCCTTGCAATTGCTAATTATTGAACTTTTTAATTGTCCCCACCAAGCAAGACGATAATCCCACTAGAACGCAGCCGTGGCGGTTACAAAGTGAAAGTCTATTGTATGATATTGTGGATAGTCTGTTGTATTATTCTAACGGCTGCTGGCCGGCAACGGTTGTGTTTCGAATTATTTTAGGGGCTAAATATATATATATATATATATATATATATATATGCATGTTTCGTTAAAAACGACAGACAAGGTACTACAGTTGAGCTTTTTATTTAATTTTCTTGTGTTCTCAACTCAACTGTAGTACCTTGTCTGTCGTTTTTTTAATGAAACATGCATAAAGGAAGGATTGCTGCCTAAATATACAAATATATATATATATATTTAGGGGCCATGTATATATATATATATATATATATATATATATATATATATTCATTCACTTACGTGCTAATACCATTTGGAAAGGTATGAATCCTCTTCTTCCCCCCAGATATGGATAAATAGCAGGACAGATCGGGTTCTATAGCCTTGGATGGCAACTGGGAAACCGCAGAAAGAAATGGCAATCTACTGCGGGGAAAAATCTGCCTAGTCAGTCGTATATCAAAAGATACCTGATCTCCTAAGCATATATCACGCATGGCACATAACTGACTGATATATATATATATATATATATATATATATATATATATATATATATATAAAACTGTAAATTAGTAATACCAAAATATAACGATTAAAACAACTAAACCAGTTTATCGACCCTCTCTGATCAGAACAAAAATCGAGGACAATAAATTATATTCAAAAAATTATATTTCAATTCTATAATGTCACGTGGGCTTCAACAAAGCCTGTAGAAACGTAGGTTTTTGAAAGATTTCCATTGTTTGTTTCCTTTCAAATTAGCAAGTTACCTTACTTCTTTTAAACGCAATAGCAGATTGTGATTTGCGCTAGAAAACCACGGAGGTCCAAATCGAACTTAATATATACTGGGCCCACTCTGAGAGATACAAAAGTATTGCACCAAAGCGTACAAAAGTCTGTAGGCAGGACGTTGTTATTAAAAGCATCAGGTGCAGAATCGGACCTCAAAAAAATGTCACTGCCTTCATCGATACGGAAACAGGAAATCGACACGGCTGAGCTTAGAATGGGCACACGCTGGACAACTAGATGCTAGGAAAGTGAAGAAAAAGCCATAGTCTTTCCCATCATTGTATAATGAAGATCAAGATTTGAAGAAAGACCCTAAAACTACACACTCCCAAGCTGCCATTAATTGGCGCAGTTCAGAAGTGAATAAACAGTAATTACAGATTAAAGATTTCGTTTCGTATTCCTATTGGTCTTGACTTTGATAAAGTTAACACTAGCTCTTTCCGCGTACAGGTAAGACTTAATTAGAAAAACACCTGAATGCATCTAATTTCCTGAGGACAAGGCTATATTGGCAATAAAAAACAGAGATATCGAAAACATGTTTTAGGACTGGAAGTGTTCTCTGATGAGAAAAACAGAGGCAGTTATTTCATAATGAACGCGTTACACGTAGACTTGTTATTCATACCGTTGCGATAAAAAATATTATTTATTTTGACGTTCAGAAAACGAGAAAATATTTGCCAGCTTTAGAAATTTGATCCGAGGTCGATAGTTGAAACCGCTGGTCAAAAATTGAATACCTCTTTTCGATAACTAAAAACGTAATTAATGAGTGTGTGAATACTTTATAATGAAAGTGCTACATTTTGGCAAATGTGATGTCGGGCAGAGTTGAATGTTGTCCATCAGAAAGTAATGACTGAACAAAAGATTCGAGTTTATTTTGTAATGTGAAGTTAATCCTTTGAGATGTTAAAAGAGAATAATACGGAATCTCAATGAGCGACCTGATTCACTTGATGGAAATCCGTACGAAAAAGAGTCTAAAGTGTTGGGATTAACACACCTTTTCTGTCAGAGGACTTTTCTCAACTTCTGATAGTTAGCCTTGTGTAAACTAGTTTAAAAAACAAGGACACAAACTTTCTCTGTGCCTTTCTTCAACTATAGGCTGTCTTACTGACAAGACGTGTCTCGTTTTCTTATCGCATACAACACAGTGTTATTATATTCTCCTGTTCGAAAAGAAAAAAAAACTTCACCAATACAGCATATCACACCCATGTATATCTCCGTCCGACACAACGAGACAGCACCGATACAAACTGATGACTTCTGTAAAAAAAAAAAAAAGTGGTAATCTAGTGGCATTAAAAATGGTAAAATAGAAAGATTTTCAATGACTTCTTCACTCACAAGTTAATAGGTTGCTGAAGAATGAATTTTCCTCTCTTTTTTCTGGTTTATGATGTTGCAGTTTTTTGGGCATATGTACTAGTGAGCCAGTCAAAATGAGCTGACTCATTTTATAGTTCACCAATAGAAGGGTTAACCAATCAAAAAGTTCAAAATATTCAATCCGACGTGTATAAAGGCAGCCATTTTTTTCTCCCAAAATATCTCCACTGCCAACCTGATATCGAAGACTCAAAGAATTACTTAACAGACGCTAATTCCTCTGAATCTACATTGCCAACCTCTCATAATTAAGAGATTACAGGTCACTGGATTCCATATTCAGAGACTACGGCAAACATGGTCAACATCTATTTTTGCATATAAATATATTTTTTGTTTATACGTTATTTTTATATATACAAATATTTAAGTAAATGCTCTGTTTATAATAAACAGTATTAACAACATTTACCGGACTGAATTCCGAGAAATCTCAAAGAAAATATGTGTCCTCCGACAGCAATAGAACCTGCATCCTACACGGAACCGCTATATAGCCCGACGTGCTATACCTTTTAACTATAGAGGAAGCATCTGGTTAGCAAAATTAAATTACTGTGACTTCATATGATTTCTCTCGAACGCTCATATCTGCTCGAAGCGTATCTTAACGTAAACAAATGACGTCATATATTATGAAATGGACCAAGTCTGAGTATCACTTTGATATATTTTTTGTTTGTACGTTATTTTTATAAATACAAATATTTAAGTAAATGCTGTGTTTATAATAAACAGTAATAAAGTGATTATCGGACTTGGTCCATTTCATAATATATATATATATATATATATATATATGAAATCCATGTATTGAATTCATTTATTTTGTGATTGTTGACATTTTCTGCCAAATGTTGTAAGGGAACTCACGACATGACACGATACGAACAGACACGTGAATATGAGAAATATAAGAAACCGATGTAAAGAGGTGATATTTGAAAATCTCTGAAAATGGCAGAGAACAATAAACTCTGTAATAATGGTAAAAAAAAGCCGAAAATATTCAGACGTTGCACAATTTATAAAATAAACTTTTACCAAGAAAATGGTTCGAGATGTAGAACAAAAAGGAATAAAATGGTCTTAACAAAGCACTTTCTTTGACTAAACTTGATTTTTAACTAATATGATGTGCAAAATTCCTACCCAAATACACCAAATATATACAGGGTGATTGAAAAGTAACTCCACATTTTAAAATACTTACAATTTATTTATTAACTATAATTTTAACAAGAAATGGATATGAGAGGAAAGCATTTAGCATCAGGTTTTATTTAAAATTCGATATGGGCACGAGATTTCGCTACCAGATTCTCGAGCTGCCCAGGAACTCTTGTGGTATGGAAGACACTAACCCTAGTCCTTCAAGTTCTTCCAAAGATCTAAAGATTCTTTAACCAACCCCAAAAGAAAAAAAGTCTGCTGGCTGGCCACCTAAACATAATATAGGGAGTTATTTTTCAATCAGCCTATATATATATATATATATATATATATATATATATATATTACAGGGTGCATTGGATAAATTGACGTCTAAATTATGCAAAAATGAAAAGGACAGTAAGTGGGGGTGATTCCAGCGTGTGGGACCTTTGGAAAGTATATATATATATATATATATATATATATATATATATATATATATATATATATATAGACCATCTCTAAACATAAACGGTTTAAAATCCCACTCTTCATAGAATTTTACATCAGTAAGACTAATCAGGCTTCTGTATGTTTTTGAAGGTTTTATATGGGATTTTAAACATCGTCTAACTGTTGATCTCATAGTGACTCAATCCCACATACTGAGCAGTTTAAAAGGAACATAAGTTGTGTTTATTATTGGAGCAAAAATGTATGACAAAGTGGAAAAAGTACTTTCGAATTTCGTCGTCATTATCAAGAAGCTATTATCGAGAAGCTATTATTATACAAAATAAACAGCGCACTTTAAATAAAATATTTTTCAACCCAGGAGAAGGTATCTTGAAGTGCATATGATATAATTATTGTGCGCACATATAATATTAATATTAAAATTAAGAAATAAATTATTTAATTGATAAAATAAAATAAACAAATTATGTACTGCTTCGTTCCCAATAGCAGTTACATCTGACGTGACGTTAGACCATTTCAAACGTCGTGCATCATAATATCACGATTCAGACAAAAGAGTTAAAACTATCACACAGACCACAGACACTACATCCTATCTTGATAATGACTTGATGTATGTATGTATGTATGTGTGTGTGTGTGTGTGTGTGTTAGTATTTTAAGTAATAGATACAGGTTATATTTCTTTTAAACTGCTCACTATGTGGGATTGAGTCACTTTAAAGTAAAAAATCAGACGATGTTTAAAATGATCTGCAAACACCCAAAAACGTATAGAAATCTCACGACTAGCCTTACTGGTGTAAAAATCGATCGTCTAACGTGAAAACGAATTTTAAACGATTTTTTAATGTTTTATAGGCTTTCGTCCCTTGATTCTCTCTTTTTCTCTCTCTCTCTCTTTCTTTCTCTCTCTCTCTCTCTCTCTCTCTATATATATATATATATATATATATATATATATATTTACCAGTTTGTGACTGGAATGGAAAATTCCGAGGATATAAATCCAAGAAGATCTCAGTGTAGCCTACAGAGCATTTGCGAAGAAGGTTTCAATCTGATGAGCTGAACATCTCAGTATTTACGAAATAAAAATTATAAACGAAATGGATAAATGAAGCCTCTGTCTTTTAATTATATATACATACATACACACACACATACGCATACATACACACACACACACATATATATATATATTAATTATGATTAATATTATGATTATTATACTATTGGAGGGATAGCGAATACCTATTAAGTCTTAGTGAGTTTCTTCTCGTGTTGAATAAATCTTTTGATGTCAGCTTAGAAACTCACAAAGGATCTTGCCAAAATGATGGGTTATGTGCCGGGAGCGCACATGTTAAAACTGTAATGTCATTTTGGGGCCACGTGATGCTAAAATCTCTTCCTCAGTCATAGCGTGTGAATGAAGCGGTGATTTAAAACTTTAATTCGTTAACAAGACAAGCGCTACGCTTGCTTCTTCTCGACTTTCTACGCCATTTTCTGGCAAACGACAAAATATGATCGCAAGATAACACGCCATTTCGAGAAGTTTCCACCTGACATCAGACAGCTTATTTAGAAACTCACCAAAAATGATTCCTGAGCGTCCGATTTAATAAAACAATGGACTTTAGCCAAAATTCACACAAACAAACACACACACATACACAGATATATATATATATATACTGTGCTGTTCGATAAAAGTGCCTCACTTGATTTTCTTTTTACTTAAAAATTTTTTCGCCCATTGTTTTTGGGGTTAAGCTAATTTTTAATCTTACTAATATAAAGACCCCTTCCCGACCACCTAGTAAAAAAGTTTACTCACCCTAAGGTATTCTATTGATAATTATAATTTTGGATATAAATGAGATTTAGGGAAAAACTCTGTGCAAAAAAAAAAGTGACTCACTTATTTCCTGTAAATAGTAATCAATAGAAACACAACCGAACAGCTTTAAATAAAGAATAATAGAGGTATAATTTATTTATAATAGGTAATATAGTTTGAAATATTTAATAATCTATACTTTATTTTGAATAACCTTTTCAACCCTTTTTAGCATTGACTTGATTAGGTTCTGGCAAATCTCATCTCCAAGCATTGAATTCCATTCGGATATGAAATTCACAATCAAATCCTCTTTGTTGTTCAACTGCTTTCTCGAGAGCCTATACTTTATAATGCTTCATAAGTTTTCTATGGGGTTGAGGTCAGGAGATTGGGGCGGCCATGTCACTCGGCCACTCACCTGCTTCTCATCAAAGTATTCCTTCATCAATTTTGATTTGTGACAGTGAGCATTATCCTGCATAAAAATGAGCTTGGTGGGGTTGATTTGTAACCTTTCAGCAGAAGGGAGCAGACAAGACTCTAAAATTTTCTTATACTGCTCGCTACTGAGGGTCTTTTCAATAGGTTTTAAGAAACTAATTCCATGAAAAGAAAAGCATCCCCAGAACATTATACTGACCGGATACTTGACAGTACTTACTGCTAAATTCAAAGAGCTTTCAAAGCTTCTTCTTCGGATTTTAGATCGTTTATCCTTTGAATTTAGCTCAACTTTCGTTTCAACGGAGAAGAGAACATTTAGTAAAAAAAATTAAATTGAATTAAAGTACCAAGCTCTGTTACATCTTCAAGCGAAATTTTTTGGGAATAACTAATTCCTGAAATTTACGCGTTTTATAAGCATATTCATTATTAAAATGAAAAATTAATATGGTAACGGCTAGAGCAATTATTTAAAAAAAAAAAGGGGGCGTAAGGGTTAATAATTTGTATTAATATCTCAGTTAAATTCAAAGAGGTCAAGTCAGGGTAAGGTTGGGGTGTCTAAATTTAAAGCGGAAGATGACATCGTCTCAATTGTTTTGAAACATGAGAACTCTTATGTAGCAATGGAATCATATTTGTAAATAAATAATTATATTTCGGCTCTACTTTTGTATCGAGCACTATTTTTTAAAAATAATAACAAAAATACTAAAGAATTATTTACCTAACGAGTCCTTTCCTATTTTCTATATATTTTTACACACACACACACACACACACACACACATACATATATATATATATATATATATATATATATATATATATATATATATATATATATATATACCGTATATTTCTGCATATAAGACGACCTTTAAATACCAAAAATCACCCTTACAAATTGCGAGTCGTCTTATACTATAATTCTAAAAAAGAAACCTTAAATTCTGACTGATGTTTGTCAGTAGACTAACCTCGGCCTCGGTGAGGTAACCAATAACGTACATTAAAAATATACATTATTAAATAAACTGATAATAAAAGTAATATGACCATTTTTACCTTATATATTACTGGCATAACTTCATAATAAATTGCCTATTCAAATAATAATTCCATATCAATGAAATCAACTTGTATCCATGCAAGCTGAGCTGAGAAAATGTAAACATTGAGTTATGATTGCGTTCACAGCAACCTTTATCTTTTGCTAAACTTTCAATAACAGACTGAATAAAAAGAAATTGTTGCAAATAGAATGTACTATTATCGTAAATTATCGTAATGTTATTAACGGTATTTTTTGATTGTCAATGAAGTATAAGTAAATGACCATTAGATCGCTAGGATGTTTGTAACTGTTTTCATATAGAAGAAGAAGAAGAAGAAGAAGAAGAAGAAGAAGAAGAAGAAGAAGAAGAATCAGTATTCGCAAGACTCAAAAGAAATGAAATGTAAACAAAACAATCGTTTCACTTTTAGGGGAGGTTTGTAGGGTGAAAAAACATGATATAGGATCGATATTGTTATTTCGCTTATTTCTAAGGATACAGTAAGTAACACCATTTCCAATAACATCATTTTCATATAATCAATAAGCAGTTGTCTTATACGACTAATTCAGGGAAATTTCCTATATCTTTTGAACTAGTCTTTCGAAAGGTCGCATGATACGGGGAAATATACGGTATATATATATATATATATATATATATATATATATATATATATATATATATATATAGATAGATAGATAGATAGATGAATATAATGTGAATATAAACTAAATAACGAGATATAGGCGTGCATTAGCGTGCAAATAAGCAAATAAATATTTATATTATTTAATATATGGTGCAAACAAAACAGTGCTCAAGGTAGTTAAAGTGAGCCATGAAAAATATATATATATATATATATATATATATATATATGAAGATTGCCCTTAAGCATGAAACAGGCTTCGCCACAAGGTGTTGAACTTGTTATTTACTTCTTTCTATATTTACATACGCTCTATCCCTGATATTGAACACTTTAACCCATAAATATACCATAAATATATATCTCGAAACTATATTTTATTATATATATATATATATATATATATATATATATATATATATATATATATATATATATATATATATATATATATATATATATTGATAAACCTTCTAACCTTGTGAACTTCGATTGAAAATATATTCCATATGGATGCTCAAAACATTGTGTGCTTGTGCCAGACTTAGTAATTATTATAGCCTTCATTTTTATTATCATGAAAGTGTTTTATTAATTTTCAAGTGCTAATTAAAGTTGCTATAAATATACAAAATGTGTGAACATATTGAGATGGGGGGACTAGGCGTGACAAGATCCTACCCCCAGCCTATCTTGCATACACAGTGAAATTGATACAACTGTGTGCACATCATGTACGCATTTGGTAAAGCCATCAGTTCCTGGAATGATTATGTTAACCGCAATTTTACGCTTTCTCAATTCTGTACCCACTGCGATCAATCTATCGGTAAAATCTACTATACCCCCAAATATAAAGACACCTCGGCAAGAAACATGTTTGCCTAAAAGGCTTGTCGTTTCCGTTTCTTCAGGTGGGCCTCAAAGCTCATCTTTGATGGCGCTATGGAATCTGCCAGGGAACAGACTTTCTTTTTTGGTGCTACGTTTTTATTCGTTGAAACCACATTTGCCATTCTCGACGCTCATGGGCTGCTCACAGAATGCATCAGTTTTCAAACTATGTGTGTAGAACTCAATATATTCATATAACGATATATTCATATATAATTGAATATCTATTTTATTGTGAAAAGAAATTGACTTGCATAATAAGATCAGGCGTACCAAACGAAACTGACTGATTTTGGGAAAGCTTACTGAATGTACACGCAGTGTAATAACGCCTCGGAATGAGAACTAGGGGAACAGAGTTCGAATTCAGGTTGAGTTTGTTATATTCGCTTTCGCACAAATACTTTTAGGAAAGGCATGAAACCATCACTTCTTTTTTCAGCTATGGGGTAAAGAGCCTAATCTGTTCTGCTGTTTAACCCACAGCTTAAAAAAGAAACAAAACAGATTAGGCTCTTTACCCTCAACAAACAGTCTAGGAGAAGAAAAACTCTGAGTGTAAAAACACAGCTATTTATAGATGAACAAAACTGATTAGATATGGAATGCAGATTCTAAACAAAAAACACAATAGATTTCTATGATAGACCCTCTACTGGCAAGCATTTATCCATGTTCCTGAGACCAACGGTCATTGAAACTAAGGAAGGTGTCAGTTAATAATATTTTTTTTTTCTCATACATTAGAGCTGGCCAAACTTGCTTAATGTAAAAGTCATAAAGATGAGAACAAGAACAAGACTTGAACAAAATTTGCATATACCTTTTTATTACATACATATATATATATATATATATATATATATATATATATATATATATATATATATCAAATGTTTTCAAAATCTTGACTGAAGTTTGTTTTAACTATACTGAGTATATTCAATACGATAATGAACTACGGAGACTTCTAAGAAAAATGTGCGAATTTGCATTTCAGTAACATAAATTTGATGTAGATGACGTAAATGTAGCCCCACTTAAGATCCTTACATATGGCCTCAATCGTCTGACATTCCTCTGTAACCCTTGCTGAACGGAAATTTTTTGAATCCCTTTGCCTTCCACCATCTCCTCCCTCAGCACTAAAGAACAATGCCTTACACTGATCTAGCATTAAAATTAGGATTTAAATTATTAAATATTTTTTACTAGCCATGAACATTAAAATTACATATTTATCCAATGGGATCATAATTCATAACCAGTAAATAATTATAAAGCTTAATTTTTTTTTTGTTATTTACCTTTTATATTCACCGTAATGATAAAAGGAACACAACCTACATATTTCCACGTGCCGCATATTAACGGTCAAAGTGCCGCATGTGGTTCGTAAGCCGAGGTTTGGCCAACCATTGACTTATTAGGTGGTGTGAGATGTTAATACAGAGTTTGATTAATGTTCGCCATATTGCAGAACTGCTTACTAGAAAAATATTAAAACTTTAGATCTCTAACTCCAAAAAAGTAAACAGGGATATTTTAACCAATTCAGGCCAAAAAAATAAAATAGAATAAAACAAAATAAATAGATAAATAAACAGACCCCAAAACTGAAGCAGTAATGGTAAAGCGTTAGTATTTAAATAAATGAATAAATATTAATCTTATTTTCACTATCCTTTGATTATGTTATTTTAAACACTTTTTTAAAATAATTTTTTTAAAGTATTTTTATTTTTTTAATTTAATTTAAAGAATTTAAGGAAACGGCGGAGAGAAAGTGACTGAAACCGAGATGCCAGGTCAGGACCAATAATATTGAAGATTTTTCTTTTTTGTCAAGAATCTCTAGCAGGAGCAAATGACAGACTTATAAATACGTAAGATAGATTTTGGCGGGAAAGATTGTCTAGCACGATACCATGAACCAACTTTCCTAGCAATTAATTTAATGTAATCTTTCCACATCATGTAAGTAGAAAACGTTAATTTATTCATAAATATAAATTACGTTACATTTTGGTTGCATAATAAAACTGGCTCCTCAAAACAAATTACCATTTTTTTAAAGAGAGATATACTTTGTTTTTATACATGCAACTGCATTCGATATTATCACTGGTTGGTTAATGTTAATTTTTGTCACAAATATTTTTCTTGGTTAATAAAATCTGTTATATTATAATACATAACTCCCTTATTGGAGTTAGCTATCAGCAACTTTTTTTCTTTTTTTTTAACATTTCACGCCAAGCAAGATAGTAATAACACAAGGTGTTACTAAGTGTGAAAGAATAAGAATAAGAAAAGCATTACTGAGGAACGAGAAGAATAAAAGAAGAGGAATCAAGAAGACAGTAGATAACGATTGATATTGCGTTTAAATTTTTTAACATCAAATTTGGCTGGAAAGCAAGAACCCGGAAAAGATTTCCACAAACGAGAAGTGCGAGGGAAGAAACTGTTAGTATAGAACTTACGGTTGCATCTCGTCATTTCAACTGTAAATTATTAGACCTTGCCATCAATCTAGTACAGCGCTTAAATTCTAGGTACCATAGCGGAAACTTCATCAAAAAGTATTTTAGAAAAGTCACAAGGAGGGTACATTGCAGACGTGGAAAAGTGACTGAAATGAGTGCTGGTAGTAATAAACATGCAAGATGTTATGACAAAGTTAAAATTCATACTATTAATAACAAATATACATTCTTTTCCCTCACTGCTTGGTACAACTTTGAGTTTTTATTATTGATAGTATACTGAGGACTAATTATTAATATATATATATATATATATATATATATATATATATATATATATATATATATATATATAAGTTGATCAAAATCGCCTGAAGATACCGAATGTTTAAAAAATAAGGTAGCAGAATCGGCTGATCTAATTTTTTCATCATGATCAATTTTTTATCTTTTTATATGTGCATTAAGCACATTCTAATACTACCGTTTTAATTCAACTCTGACCATTAACTTTTTATTATATCTCTATCTATAAAAAGGCAGGATGTGTGTGTGTGTGTGTGTGTGTGTGTGTAACGAATGCACAGCCGCAATTTTCGACGGATTTGCACCAAAATTTACATGAACATGCTCCAAGTTAGTGGAAAGGCCAAGACCGACGTTGCATTTCCAAACTCCCATCGATAGTGGAAATAATCGATTTTTTCATGCTTCTACAGCAATTTTCATGTAGTTTGCGGCCATTTTGTACTGGCCAGAGTGAGAGCCTATAGCTGACTGCCACGAATAGGCAGGAAGATTCTGTTGACCAGCGTGAGAACCAACAGCTGACTGACACGAATGTTAACTAGCATGCTAGCATGCAAAAAAAAAATCGATAGCTGCATTCATCACAAGTGGGAAAAATTTAAATCTGCACGGCACTTTCTCCAATTGGCTCATTCGCTTGCTTAAACTCAACGTTGATTCTGATTCAGCAGAACTGGGTTCAGTGTGAAAAAGTATTTGTTGTTAACATTCTTTTTTCATTCGGTTTTTCCAGTTACGAGTCCTTTTTTAAAGCTGATCGTTTTGTGTTCATTTTGTTTAGTTCTTTTTTTAGTAACAGATTTAATGTTTAGTATAGAGCTTAGAAAAAATTCGCAGTGTGAGATAGGCAAGAAGTAAGACATGTAGCAACATCAGCACGGCAAAGGGCACTCCTTTAAAGGCAAGGAAGGGCAAAAACATTTTAAGTCAAGTGATAGCGATTGCTGTATGAGTCGTACGATTTTTGAATCAAGTACATGGCAACGCTAGGCCATGCTGCTAGTATATATATATATATATATATATATATATATATATATATATATATATACTCACTGTTTAGACATAGGAATCAATACTGTGTGGTGAGTGTCAATTTTCCAGCTCTACTTTCTCTATCTATACAGGCTCTATCTCTGATATTGAGCACTCTACTCCAGATTTTAACAACCCCCCTCGCACACACAGACACACACACACAGACACACAGACACACACACACACACACACACATATATATATATATATATATATATATATATATTGATTAATTGATTGGAGATATGGCGGTACATACAGAAAAATAAAAAGCAGATCAAACCGATGACGCCAAACTATCATTGAAGAAAAATGTGTTTCCCTTTTGCTTTTCGCCTCACACTTTTCCCATTTGCTCCTTTTTCTATATTTCTACCTTCGAAAGTCTCTCCCCTCAGAAAAGCATGAATGCTGACGAAAGATACAGTTTGTAGTTCGGCACATCAAAGGAAACAAAATACTCTCGATAACAACCAGGCATTACTTGTCTTCTCATGCATGGGTTGTCGCAGGTCGAGAGAAAGAGAAAGTCTGCCAAACAAAAAATAAAAATGAGAATAAATCGAATTAGCCATTTTGTCGTGACAGAACCAACAAAACCTATCGTGACGTCAGCGTGACGTCAGCGGGGCGTTCAAGGCGATGCTATGTTGTACGGTTTTTGACGTGCCCCTCCCACGCAAATAGTACAATGGAGGTATTCGCATCATTTCCTTTTACCGTTTTGAGATTTCTGTTTGCAAAAGCCATCCAGTCATTTTACGAGAGGGAAAAATGAATGTCTGTCTAGCAGTCATTCTCACTATCTCTCTTTCTTTGAGCGCTTATGTGTGTTGGCGTTAAATATGTCTATGCCATGATTAGAAGAGACTTGGTAGCACGTGCCATATTGACACCCAAATTACAAAGTTAGCCAAGATTTCAGACTCTTTAGGTTCATTCATTTTTTTAACCATGTCACCCTAACTAAGGCAATAAAGCCGCTAGGATGCAAGTGGTTATTGATGGTGAAAAAAACGGTGGAGAGAAATAAAACAGAATTCAAGGATATAAACGATGACAATTGAGGTTTCATTTAAATTTCCTTGAAGATCGTAATTGGTAGGAAAGCAAGAAGCCATGATAGAGTTCCATAAGCAAGGTACGCGAGAGAAGAAACAGTTAGCATAGAACTTACGGTTACATCTAGCCATTTCAATTGTAAAATGATGAGACTTTACTGCCAATCTATAATTGCACTTAAATTCGTAAAGTCGAGATACCAAAGAGGAAAGCTCATCAGCACAATTACCTTGAAAATATTTATACAAAATACAAAGGGGAGCTACGTGATGGTAGTGGGAAAGCTGAGATACCAGAGCAAGACTAATAACATAGCAGATTTTTTTTGGACTTTGTCAAGAATTTCTAGATATATAGCAGGATCACCAAAGCAGATATCGCGGCAATATTCGATACACAGATGAATAATAGAGTTATAAATCTGAGTTGTAATGGAATGTCCCACACTCACTATCTCCTCTGTGGACTGACTATATCAGTAGATATATATAGTGAGCCCAGGATATACTTGGGGATTTGATTCGGCAATTAGTTAGAGATTCGCCTCCATTTTGGCGGAGATGAACACGAACGAGGCTCCTCCGACTGACCCTGAACCCGTTTATACGGGAACGTCGACTGACCCTGAACCCGTTTATACGGGTTCGAAACGGAATATTTTTAGCCGAGCTTAAGGGTTCGGAGAACGCACGTTAAACCCGGAGAGGGAACCCAGACGAGGTCATGCCGAAGGACAGCTACCCGATTCCGTTTTTTATGAGGTCTACGGGTAATTTTGGCCCGAACTCACGGGCTCGGTTTTAACCCTGCATTAAAAACGGCCTTGTGCCACAATCTGCCTCGCAGGAAGGTATGCTAAATAACCTTGCTTCGGCAATTAGTTGGAGATTCGTCTCCGGCTGTGCTGCTCAAACTCTCTGCCTACGGGCGGTGGGGGACCCAGACGATGCTTTGCCAAAGAGTAGAGTCTCGACTGGGGTGGTAGACAGTTACCCAACCCCGTTTATACGGTGTACGGGAAATTTTTGTCCGGCCTCGCGGAGAGCTAAGGTAAATATCCTTGCTTTGGGAATTAGCAGAAGATTCGTCTCCATCTGTACTGGTCAAACTCTCTGCCTCCGGGCAGAAAGGATCCCCAGGCGAGGCTATGTCGAAAGACAGGAGGAAACAGCTACCCGACCCCGTTTTTACGGGGTCTACGGGGAATTTTTTGCCGAGAGTGCGGGCTCGGATACTCCACATTAAATTCGGCCTTGTGCTACATCTGACCGCGTGGGGTGGTTGGTAGATAACCTTGCTTCGGGAATTACTAACCTGCTAACCGATTCCCTGTCTTTCAGTAGTGTATTCCCTTTTACAATAAACCTCTTTTTCTTTCATCTACGTGGATGTTGCTGTTCCTTCACTCGAGTACCACCTTTGTCTGTTTGAAAACTCTTTAGGGATGCGACAATCTGTAAGATAGATTCTGGCAATAAAAATTGTCTAGCACAACATAGTGAACCTTAGCAGTAGACGAAACAATTGATTCAATATAATCATTCCACTTAACGTCAGTGGAAAATGACCAAGAAGATGCAGTAAATTGCTCTCCAGAAGATTAGCATCAGCAATGCTGACTGAAGGCAAAAACGGTTCTTTCAGAGGATTTATAGAAAGCATTTTCGTTTTAGAGGCATTAAATTTAACTCGACGTTTTTTCTCCAGTTCGCAACAGAATGAGAATCATTTTCGAAATCGGCTGCCAATTTGATTTTACAATTAAAACACTATTATATAGTTTTGACGCCCCGATAGATAGTTCGTCGGGAAATGATGACATCAGGAAGGTCGTTGATGAAAATAAGCGACAGAGTTGGTCCAAGAATAGAGCTCTGGGGTACGCTTGCATTAATAATGCAAAAGAAATCTAGAGGTATAGCCGTTCAAGACAACTAGGATCAAATCAAAAAACGACGATAAACACTATAACCTTTCAACCTGTAAAGATGGCTAACATGCCAAACCCTGTCAAACGTCTTGCATATAATCAAAGCAGCAATCAGAGATTCACCATTCTTATCTAAAGCTTGGCAGACTTTTTCAACAATAACGGTAAACGCATCAGCAGTTGACCTAACGAAACGAAAGTCAAACTTAATGACACAAAAACGAAGGACTTGCGCACATATGTTCATATGGAATTTTGTGGAACTCGCCTTCAAAATGTGTAAAAGAATTTTTGAAACACCTCTCTCTCTCTCTCTCTCTCTCTCTATATATATATATATATATATATATATATATATATATATATATATAATTATTTATTTAAAAATATGATTCCATCGCTACATAAGAGTTCTCAAGAGTAGAAAAACTTCAATATAATTATTTGTATTAAATTGAATTAAAATACCAGGCACTGTTCCATCTTCAACGAATTTTTTGGAATAACTAAGTCTTGAAATTTACGCGTTTTTATAAGCATACTAGCAGCATGGCCCGGCGTTGCCCGTGGTTGATTCAAAAGTCGTACGACATACAGCAATCGCTATCACTTGACTTAAAATATTTTTGCCCTTCCTTGCCTTTAAAGGAGTGCCCTTTGTCATGCTGATGTTGCTACATGCCTTACTTCTTGCCTATCTCACACTGCGAATTTTTTCTAGGCTTTATACTAAATATTAAATCTGTTACGAAAAAAAACTAAACAAAATGAACACAAAACGATCAGCTTCAAAAAAGGACACGTAACTGGAAAAACCGAATGAAAAAAGAATGTTAACAACAAATAATTTTTCACACCCACCCCAGTTCTACGGAATCAGAATCAACGTTGAGTTTAAGCAAGCGAATGAGCCAATTGGAGTAAAGTGCCATGCAGATTTAAATTTTTCCCACTTGTGACGAACGCAGCTATCGATTTTTTTTGCATTTAACATTCGTGTCAGCCAGCTCTTGGCTCTCACGCTGGCCAATAGAATCTTCCTGCTTATTCGTGGCAGCCAGCTATAGGCTCTTACTCTGGCCAGTAGAAAATAGCCGCAAACTACATGAAAACTGCTGTAGAAGCATGAAAAAATCGATTATTTCCATTATCAATGGGAGTTTGGAAATGCAATGTCGGTCTTGGCCTTTCCACTAAGTTGGAGTATGTGCATGTAAATTTTGGTGCAAATCCGTCGAAAATTGCGACCGTGCATTCGTTACACACACACACACACGCACATCCTGTCTTTTATAGATAGAGATTCATTATTAAAATTAAAATTACTATGGTAACGGCTATAGCAATTATTTAAAGAAAATGTGCGTAAGGGTTAATAATTTGTATCAATATCTCAGTTACATTCAAAGACGTCAACTCAGGGTAAGGTTGTGGGTGTGTAAATTTAAAGCGGAAGATGACATCGTCTAGTCTGGAGTGTCTATGAAGATTTATTTATTTTTTATTTTCTTTCCTGAAAGGGTTTTGTATATATAAAACTGTCATAATTAGATAACGTTTCTTCTTTTTTTTTTTGACGACTTCATAAACTTTTTTTTTATTGGGTAGGGCTTTTAAACTTTTATTTAGACTATATGAGAATAATAAGAATAATAAAGACATATTGTGTCTATTTATTTTTATACTGATCCTTTCCAGCTGTCTAATCAGTTTCTTGGTGTTAATATGAAAATAATCAAGGAAGGCGCCATTTGCATTCTGTTGTGATAGTCATTTACACCTGAAGATGCTCTTAGAAAAGGACGGAAGGACTTGGGTTGAAAACAAAACAAAACCAACAAAAACAACTACCACGCCTTCCTAGATGAATTTCATCTTAATATCAAGAAACAGATAAGACAACTGGAAAGCATCAGTAAAAATATAAATAAACGCAATATGTCTATATTATTCAAAGAAACATGACTGAATGAAGATATGCTGCCTAAATATACATATACAGAGTTTATGAAAATACTTTTGCAAACTTTGTGGGCGGGTTCGTCACATTAAAACAAGGACAAAAATCCATATAAACATATGTCCGCAAATCTTTCGTTTTTGAGTTGACATGGCGCTGTGATGACATGTGGACTACATTACATTGGTCATTTGTGTACATCAGTCTGTCTTCAACGTTTAACGCGTGAAGTAGTGAGAAGTGTTCGTTTAAAAATGGCAGTATATTCATATCGTGAGTAGGCAAATATGATTTTTACATACGGCCGTGAATGGTAATGGACGTGATGCTTTCTTTAAACTTATTAACTCAAAAATGAAGGATTTGCAGACATATGTTTATATGGTGTGAGGAACTCGAGCACAAAGTTTGTAAAAGTATTCGCTTGAAGATGGAACAGAGCTTACTTTAACTCAATTTAATTCAAATAATTATATTGAAGTTTTCGGCTCTTGTTTTGAAACATGAGACTTCTTATGTCGCGAGGTGGAATCATATTTTTAAATAAATATAAAATATAATATATATATATATATATATATATATATATATATATATATATATATATATGAAAGAATTATAGTCTTAAGATGTGCTATATTTATGGGATAAAGTGATCAATATCAGAGATAGAGGCGTGTGTAAATATAAAAGTGAACATAGAAGTCAACAGATTGACGACAGTCTGTTTCATACTAGATGCAATCGTCAGGCCACTAGACTCGTGGCCTGACGATTGCATCTAGCATGAAACAGACTGTCGCCTATAAGTGTTGACTTCTATGTTCACATTTATATATATATATATATATATATGTGAGTGTAATAGCTCTACTCTGTCAGCAACGCTTTCATTAATTCCTAACTACTAATAATCCCTTTGCATTGTGAAATTATTAACTTTTACATTATACACATAACACCCCTATTATCAGCAACGTTTTAATCAATTCTTTACTAATGACAATTCCTTTCTTCCTGCTTTATAACTCATTTCCATTGTGAAATCCTTCAAATTACTTTTACAATATATATATTCGTACCAATTTCTGCAGTATAGAATATTTTTTCTTGAGATATTCTCCAGATATCTAAGCGTTTGGTCTGCTGCTAGGAAAGATGGTTCGCGCTAGACAATTTTTCAGGCAATAATCAATCTTACATATTTATAAGACTACTGTTGGTCCTTGCTTTGAATATTACGGCCACATCTAGTCTGGCGATTCGGCTATATAGTTAGAGATTCTAGATAAAATGCAAAGAAGAATCTGCAATGTTATTGATGTTGACCTGGCATCTAGGCTACATTTAATTTCTCAGCTACATAAAATAACTTCCCTGTGGCTTTCACTATTATATTCGTGTTAATTCTTCTGATGAGGTTTCGTTTTTGGTCCCTAGACTTTATTAATTTAAGCGCAGTACTAGCTTGGAGGCCATATTTCGTCATTTTAAAATTGAAATGTTTAGCGGTAACCGTAAGTTCTATGCTAGCATTTTCTTCCCTAGCACTTCTGGTTTTTTGGTACTTTCTTCTGGTTTCTTTGTTTTCTGTCAACTTTGACCTTCAAAGCAATGTCAGTCGTTATCGTCTGTCTTCTTAATTACTGTTCTTTTATTGTTCCCACTCTTTAATAATGTTGTCTTTTCTGTTATTCTCTGACACAATAAACTCATGAAGTCTTCGTACTCACAGGACAGACTTATATATATATATATATATATATATATATATATATATATATATATATATATATATATATATATACTCACAAAATTGACAATTTGTAGTATAATAATATCGCCAATTTTTGCTCAAATGATTTCAAATTTTAACAAAATATGTAAAAACTAATTTGACTGAGAAGGCTATGTGAAAGGACAGGTGTATATCCCACTTCTTCCTTAAAGCCTAAAGGAACTTAACCAGAGTATCACTGAGGCGATGGAGGATGTTAAGCATGACATGCTACAGCGTGTTTGGCACGAGCTGGACTACCGACTTGACATATGTCGTATCACAGGTGGCGCACATATTAAACATTTGTGAAGCTATCTGAAATCGGTTTTAAAATGTACATTCCGAATTTTGATAAATTAATCTTTTATTGTTCAACATGAAGCCTATTTATTTTTATTTGCCTGGAGCATGCAAATATTCACATTTTAAATTATATCAATGTTTTTGGGACATCCTATATATATATATATATATATATATATATATTATTGATATTGTAAAGGTAATTTCACAATGAGATGAAAATCTTGAAGAAAGGGATTGTTAGTCATCTGGAATTAATACAAACTTTACTGATAACGTAAATGGCGCTGCCACTCTTATCCGAGGATGACAGTCTACAAGGGCGACTAGCTAATCCCCATTGTAGACACCCATTCAGGCCCATTTGTTTATGCCCAACACCCAGAGAACCGACCTGTGGTATATACTGCGACTGAACTGAGCGGACCTTAGTTTTCGTTTCTGGGAGAGAGCGCGTTATCTAGTGTTATCAACAGCATGAAAAAGGCCGGCACGCCCAAAACCTCGGTCACGATGACTTGTGACATCGTGCTAGCACAACCACCAACGGCTCTCGAGGGTGTTTCCAGCTGGGATCGCCTCTTTCAGACGTATAACATCAAGAAATCACCTTCCTGACATATCGACCATGGTGAGATTCGAACCTTGTTCTAACCACGTGCCCAAATTTGCCGATAATAAATATGATACGGCTATTATATTTATTATTAATATTCGATTTTACTGTCAGTAGCCGAAGCGTGGCATGTAATCAAGATGATCAGTCAAAGACTCTTACTATTTCTGTCGATTGCAAGAAGTGAGTAATGGCCATTGTTTATTTTATTAACGCGTGTTTCTATCAAATTTAATCAGTTCCGGAAAATGACGCAGTTTGTTTCATTGATTACTTTGATGAAGCGATTAAAAATTTATGATCGATTTTTTAAATAAGTCAGATTTCCGATCTTCAAATGCATATTGTTCACAAATGACGCCCAGAAAGAGGAAAAGAAATAAGGATCGGGCAAAGAGGACACGGAGAGAAAATCGGCAACATTTTCGAATCACTTGTTGTATATCCAAATCAGAATTGTGTTTTAGTTTTCATCTGATCTTGGTCGAGTAATTGTGACCATCTCAGTTATTATCAAAAAATAAATGTCAGTATGATAAACCAGCTTTTGTCGGCTACATCTTAGTATTTTGTTAATGGGAAGGTAAATATTTATATTCATCTATACATGTATTCTAGAAGTAACATCATAGGTTAAATGGTTTCAAAGAGATTGACTCCTCCGTAAAGAATGTAACAAATATTTTTTACACGCTTTAAAATAACGTCTCTGGTGAAATATATTGTTGTAACCTAGGGAACGTTACTGAATAGAACATTCACATGAAGGTTGGTAATGAACGATAATACCTAGGACACGAACAACAATAAGATTCGCCCCAAGGCCGAATTTAATGTGGGCTATCTGAGACAAAAATTCCCCGTAGACCCCGTATAAAACGGGGTCGGGTAGCTGTTTCCCGAGACGAGACCCTGCCTTTCGACATAGACTTGTCTGAGGATCCTCTCTGCCAGGAAGCAGAGATTTTAACCTGCACTGCGAATTTCCAACTGCATGATATCTACCAACCGCCCTACGCGGTCAGATATGGCACAAGGGCAAATTTAATGTGGGGTATCCGAGCCCGTAGTCTCGGCAAAAAATCCCCCCTAGATCCCATATAATACGAGACCGGGTAGCTGTTTCCTGAGACGAAACTCTGTTCTTCGAAATAGCTACGTCTGGGGATCCTCTCGTGTCCGGAGGCAGAAAGTTTCACCAGCACTGCTGGAGACGAATCTTCAACTGCAAACCAACATACAGTATTCACTACTGTATTTATGTGAATGGGGACATATCGTCCGTAGGTATGCTACAACAGATATTTTATTTAACGCATCTTTGCGCCATCTGTTTTGTAACTACTTTTGTTGGGTTGCTTTTAAAAGTAGTTCATGATTCAAAATAATAAGGTAACAATATTATTAATTTTATTGCAAATTACGCATTTTAATTTGTATTTGCAATACAATTTATTGTAATAATTATTACTCTAATTATGCAATATTACATCGAGCAAACGCAATAAGAAATTAAAGACTGGAAAGTCTTTCACAATTTGTGAAACAATGCAGTTCCTCATACGCAGAAGAACATAAAACATCGAAAAAACTTTCTTTCAACATATTAAAATGGTTAATATATAATTGGAATAAAATTAATAGTTTTTACAAGTAATATTAATGAAATTCAACTGGAAAGTCAATAATAGGCGTTGAATTATCAAACAGCATCGGTGTATCATTATTCCAGTACGATAATATAGCCGAAACATAATATAGCTGAAATATATATGAAACATTACATTAATGTAAACATTGTCCTGCATGAAAAAGCTTACTTTTTTAGAATGTAATTACAAACTGCGATTACAGTAAGGACCTTTTCATCCATGGATTGGCAGCCCCGGGGTAACAATTTATAACAATTTTAGTATTTACTATATTTTCAAAGTTGAAGTTCATTCCAAAAACAGACAGTAATCGACTGCTTAAAGAGATTCATATTTATTGAATTAACATAAAGTATGGATACCTCCTTTTTGTGCACTTAGTTTCATTACAAATTATATTTGTAATTATATATACACTTGTTTCTCCCTCACATTTATTTCAAAATACTTAACGGCTACAAATCAGCGAGCATTTATTTATTTACCATTAAGTCATGTGACACAATTTTCCAGCTATACAAACTGTTTTACAATGACACACCCACATAGCCTCTTCACCTATCAAGTATTTGCCAAATATTCGAGATATTTATTTATAAAAAAGTTACAATATAGTATAAATATAAGTTGTGTAGGCATATTTAAATTTATTTTATAATGTTATAATGTATTATGAATCTTTATTTTTCATACACATTATATTTGGAATATATGTAAGTTTTTGTTTACATAGTCGAATTGATATAACAATGTCGAAAGCAAATACTGAATTTCCTATTAAAATGCCATAAAAACAGAAAAAAAACTACCCTAGCAGAAGAAACCCTTGTCTAATTTTAATGAAATTTGGCTCTGCACTCGGCACAGATTCAAGGCACTATATGCTCCTAAATTGGTCGGGGAAACAAACATACATACATACAAGATTAGAATTTTAGCTATATATAGATAAAATATATTCGTAGTAATCTTTTTTCATACTGTGGAAAAACGAATTTTCGACAATATATGCATTTTTTACGTATTTATGGGTATTTTTTTACTTTTATCAAAAACGACCTTCTTGTACATATAGTTATGGATAATATTATACATTAATTACTATTTTTTTCATTAATAACTATTTATATTCAGTTGTTGACATTTATAGCTATTTACCGATGTGTTACAATTTTGGAATAATGCAATAATAAAAATTTAAATTTTATCTCTCTGATAGATGTTGTGATGCGATATATTTTAATTTATTTTTGTTTAAACTTTATTTTAGATTGATACTCATATGTGAGTAAATGCTGTGTTTATTTAATTAAACGGTATTTTATTTAATTACATTTACCGTTCTGAATATCCGAGAAATCTTGTCAGAAAATATGAGTCTTCCAGCAGGATTCGATCCTGCATCAATCGACAGAGAATGGGAGTTCAAAAACACTATTTCAGGCTTTGTTTCACCGGAAGTCCTACGTGGCCGAATTATTTAAGCCCGTCAGATCTAATGAAGGTTCCCCATGATGGATGCAGGTTCAAATCCTAGTGACAAGATTTCTCGAATATTCAGACCTTTAAATGTAATTAAATAAAAAAATAACATTTAATCAAATAAACGGAGTATTTAATAGAATATGAGTATACATAAAAATAACGTTTAAGGAAAACAAATTAATATATATTATATGTGTATATATATATAGTATGCAATATAAAAATATAAATATAAAAAGATACTTACCGCGTGTAACAGCATGGGATAATTTTCTATCCCACACAGTGTTTAAAAACCACAAAATCTAAATCTAAAAAAAAACCCACAAAACTAATTGAGTTTCTTTTTTTTTCCAGGTTTTCAGATACGACGTTTAGCCATCTTGACACCAATTGTAGTAAGAGCCACTAAAAACCCCTTTGAATTATTCAGCTAGAAAGAGAACAGGTTTAAACCATTTGGTGTCAGCTCCACTATGTCTTTCCCAACTGAGCAATGGTGAGAGTAAAAAGATTATTCAGGCCTTCAGTAATGCTACCAACATTCACTGGCTTCCATCTTCAAAGTCCATTCATGAACCATCAAAAGAACGTTGACTAAGTTTAAAAAAAAAGGAGGAACAGAAGGTCACAACAGAAGGAAAGACCATCATTTCACCTCAGAGCTAATAGATTCTTGCTGGTCGATGTAGAGTTCAATAGTTTTATGAAAACCACAGAGAATTCCAGTAAGATATCTTTAATCAGATCTAAGATAGAACTGTTCAAAATCTAATCTAACAATTGGACAATTTTGCTGTTACACGATTTGGACAATTTTTCTGTTACATGCGGTATATTTCGCCTCTTCCGCTTTTTTTTCGGGCGGTCGTACAATCAACAAGGGGTGGAAATGGGTAGAAAACTTGATTTTAAAACCTACATTATGTTGCCTATCCAAATGTTATCCTTTCTATTATACAGTCTACTTTATACGATAAGTTTTATGTATTGTAAAACAGGGCGCGACAATTAAAAATCCTATATATCGCTTTATGGTACAAAAAATAGCATACGCGATATAAAAAAACACACAAGACAGTACAAAATATAAGAAACACAGAGTAATATAAAGAACAGAATATAAAATGTCTGTGTATTTAGGCAGAAAATTCTCTTTTAGATATGTCTGACTGAATAAATTACAAACATTATGTCTGCTTATTTTCGTCATAATCTTTTCATATTATTCACGAACATTTTTCCGTATAGTACGATTATAATTATTGTAATATACGGAAAAATATTCGTGAATATAAAATGATTATAGTAAAAGTAAGCAAACATAACGTTTGTAATTTATTTAATCAGACATGCCTAAAAATATAATATTATATACACACACACACACATATATATATATAAATTAAAGGCTTAAACACTAATATATATATATATATATATATATATATATATATATATATATATATATATATGAATATATAGAAAATAGGAAAGAACTGGTTAGGTAAATAATCCAAAGTTCCTTAGTATTTTTGTTATTATTTTAAAAAATAGTGCTCGATACAAAAGTAGAGCATAAATATAATTATTTATTTAAAAATATGATTCCAACTCGTGACATAAGAGGTCTCATGTGTCAAAACAAGAGCCGAAAACTTCAATATAATTATTTGAATTAAATTTTATTAAAGTAAGCTCTGTTCCATCTTCAAGCAAAATTTTTTGGAATAACTCAATCTATTCTTCTTTTATGTGCCGTGTCCCTTCAGGACGTAGGCGATTATGGCTCTCCACTCCCCCCTATCCTTTGTAGTTCTCAATACGTGTTGTACTTTTGCCACTTCTCCCAGTCCGTGTTCTGTCATCCACTTGCTTATGTACGTTAGGTATATCACGCGTTGCTTTCCCTTATCTCTCTTTCCCTCTATTCACCCTGTGAGTATCAGATTCTCCAAGCATTCTTTTCTCATTACGTATCCGAGACATTTCAGGTGATTCTTCCTTATGTTAAGTATATATGCATCCTCTCCAAAACCTCACCGTTGCTCACATGTCAGGTCCATGGTATCCTTAGCATCCTTCTGTAGAACCATACCTCTGTTACCAAGAGTCTTCATCTTTGAGGAGATCGTCCAACATTCGCAGCCGTAAAGAAGGTCGAATATCACGTAGCAGTTCTGTAAATCTTGCTGTCTCGTAATACTCTGCGTGACTTTTGGAATGTGTCTTTGGCCATCCCAATACGTCTTCGTATCTCAGCATCGTACTTAACGTCCTCTGTCCGAACACTTCCCAGATATTTAAATTTACGCACCTGCTTGATTTTAGTTTCCTCGGCCTGTAAATCGCATTTGCTGATGATCATGCATTCTGTCTTCTTTGTTGTTAGCCACTTCTACTTCTTCTCCCTCTTTCGTTACCTTCTGTAGGAGGTTTTATAATTTCCTTTCCGTGTCTGCTATCAGTACTGTCATCTGAAACCATAGCTCGTTACCGTATGTGTTGAACAAGCATAAACCTGCCTGAGCAGACGCCACCATCAGATAAACTCGTAGACGGTCATTATGCCTACATATATGATCAAATGAACAAACAACATATATATGTATGTATACGAGTGGATCAATATATCTGTAGCCTGACAATTATGTATTAACTGAATTTTGATTTGTAATTGTTTTATGCATAACATTCTATGAATGTGATAAATGCAAATGCTTTAGATTAAGAGCATAGACAGGGAAGGAGATTAGATTGAAAGAATGTCGCAAAAATAAATACTGTTTTTATAATTATATCACACACGCGCGCACACACACAAGCATACAAATTCAAACAATAATAAATGAAAAATTAATTATAAACATAATCTTTTACAATTAATACCCTAATACTACTTAGGATATCTCCAAATCAAATGAGAAACGAAATAATGGCCAAGTGAAGACACATGTAGTTACTTTATTATTTAAGCATTAAAATTAATTATTCATGTAGAAAAATGAAATACAATTTCCCTAACTAAAAAAAACTCTAGCACGTTCAAAAATTAACAATTTTCATTCTATAATGTTCGATCGCTATAGTTAATATTCGCCACTGAAATAAGTGCATTGACAAGGAAGGAGTTGGTGCTTAACAAGAAAAATATTTGCTTTATTTTTTTTTTTTTTCATCAGATGTACCTACATAAGTATTTACGGACGATGTCATTGCAGTAGACAAAAAAAGGAAAATTCAATGTCTCCTCAAATTACGAACTGTATTTGTTGTCATATATAAGATGTTTTTTTTAAAAGAATACGTTTATTACATTGCGTCAAGTACGCTGATATTACCTATCGAAGGCTGGACACCTGCGATCTGTTGTATAAACATTAGATGAAATATAGTAAACACAGCCTTTATGAAATCTGTGGGTAGCTTTCTTTTTTTTTAACTTTCATGTGGTTTGTTTTATAACGTAAATATGAGCAATAGCCATATTTATCTCTCATCTAGTAGTGCATAATATTCTTATGTCATTTATTCTGATGTCATTTTAGAATCTATAATCCTAATTCTAGAGATAGTGACGTAATGGTTATAAGCGTGGAAAATGGAATAGACAGGTCTAGTTCAAATACCAGTTTAGTCTGTTGTATTCCCTTTGCATGCATGTTCTTAAGAAAGGAATGAAGTTAAGTATTCTTCTCCCAGCTATGAGTAAAATCGTAGAACAGTCTAGGTTCTCCAGCCTTGGTAGGGCAACCTATCTAGACTAATTACAAGACCGAATTCAAACCAACAGACATTGCGGCAGGATTATAGCAATTATACTTCATAAAAGCGAACGCAAATCTCAAAAAAAAAAAAAAATCAGTTATGTGCCATGCGATCATGTATCTTTCGATACATGATTGACAAGACAGATTTTCTCGCTGTAGGTTGCTATTTCTTTCTGTGGTAGAAAGTTGGCATCCATGGCTATAGAACCCGGTCTATCCTGCTATTTATCCATAGCTGGTTGGGAGGGGGGAGAAGAAGAAGATTCATACCTTTCCCAAGGGTATTAGAATGTAAGTGAATGTAATAGATTTGACTGGAATTCGAACTCGGCTCTCCGATTCCAAGCCGCTATCCATTACTCCACCGTGCCTCCTTGTAAGGAACAATCAGGAAGACTGTGTTGCGGCTATCTTCCATGTAAAGAAGTGTTGCCGACCTTAGAAATCACATTCGTGATACTGTTTTTTTACTTTTTTTATATAAACTTGCACACAAATAAGAAATACGGAACTGTCTCAGGCACAGAACAGACATTTTCATACATTTTGATTCGAGATTCAAATTTATGCCTTGTTAAGTGATTTCAAACTGCCGCACGTCCCCATGTAAAAGTTGATGTTTTATAATATAATAGTTAACTTTAAAGACCACTAACAGCATGGCCCGGGGTTGCCCGTGCTTTATTCAAAAATCGTACGACTAATACAGCAATCGCAATCAGTTTGACTTAAAATATTTTCGCCCTTCCTTGCCTTTAAAGGAGTGCCCTTTGCCGTGCTGATGTTGCTATATGCCTTACTTCTTGCTTATCTCACACTGCGAATTTTTTCTAAACTCTATACTAAACATTAAATCTGTTACGAAAAAAGAACTGAACAAAATGAACACAAAACGATCAGCTTTAAAAAAGGACTCTTAACTGGAAAAACCGAATAAAAAAAGAATGTTAACAAAAAATACTTTTTCACACCTAACCCAGTTCTGCGGAATCAGAATCAACGTTGAGTTTAAGCAAGCGAATGAGCCAATTGGAGTAAAGTGCCATGCAGATTTAAATTTTTCTCACTTGTGACGAATGCAGCTATCGGGTTTTTTTTGCATGCTAGCATGCTAGTTAACATTCGTGTCAGTCAGCTGTTGGCTCTCATGCTGGCCAATAGAATATTCCTGCCTATTCGTGGCAGCCAGCTATAGACTCTCATTTTGGCCAGTAGAAAATGGCCGCAAACTACATGAAAACTGCCGTAGAAGCATGAAAACATCGATTATTTCGACTATCGATGGGAGTTGGGAAATGCAAAGACGGTTTTAGCCTTCCCGCTAACTTGGAGCATGTGCATGTAAATTTTGGTGCAAATCCGTCGCAAATTGCAGCCGTGCATTCGTTACACACACACACACACACACACACACACACACACACACACACACACATCCTGCCTTTTACAGATAGAGATGGGTACTAACTTTTAATATGTGAATTTTCGATTTTAATCAAAATGATCTAATTCTTCTTCTTCTTCTTCTTCTTCTTCTTCTTCTTCTTCTTCTTCTTCTTCTTCTCCCTTTATCCCTTCAGGATGTCAGTGCTCATAGCTCTCCTCAACTTCCTATCTTTTGTAGTGCTTATTGAGGTTTGCTGCTTTATTAAGCCTCCCACTCCCTCTCCGCCATTCATTCACATAAACTCATCAGGCAGGTGAGCCACTGTCTCTCTCTCTCGCTCTCTCTCTCTCTCTCTCGCTCTCTCCTTTTTGTCTCTGATATGACCTGTGAGTCATTGCAGTAGACAAAAAAAGCAAAATTCAATGACTCCTCAAATTACGAACTGTATGTGTTGTCATATATAAGATGTTTTTTTTAAAGAATACGTTTATTACATTGCATCAAGTACGCTGATATTACATATCGAAGGCTGGACACCTGCGATCTGTTGTATAAACATTAGATGAAATATAGTAAACACAGCCTTTATGAAATCTGTGGGTAGCTTTCTTTTTTTTAAACTTTCATGTGGTTTGTTTTATAACGTAAATATTAGCAATAGCCATATTTATCTCTCATCTAGTAGTGCATAATATTCTTATGTCATTTATCCTGATGTCATTTTAAAATCTATAATCCTAATTCTAGAGAGAGTGACGTAATGGTTATAAGCGTGGAAAATGGAATAGACAGGTCTAGTTCAAATACCAGTTTAGTCTGTTGTGTTCCCTTTGCATGCATGTTCTTAAGAAAGGAATGAAGTCAATTATTCTTCTCCCAGCTATGGGTAAAATCGTAGAACAGTCTAGGTTCTCCAGCCTTGGTAGGGCAACCTATCTAGACTAATTACAAGTCCGAATTCAAACCAACAGACATTGCGGCAGGATTATAGCAATTATACTTCATAAAAGCGAATGCAAATCTCAAAAGAAAAAAAATCAGTTATGTGCCATGCGATCATGTATCTTTCGATACATGATTGACAAGACAGATTTTTCTCGCTGTAGGTTGCCATTTCTTTCTCCGGTAGAAAGTTTGCATCCAAGGCTATAGAACCCGGTCTCTCCTGGTATTTACCCATAGCTGGTGGGCGGGGAAGAAGAAGAAGATTCATACCTTTCCCAAGGGTATTAGCACGTAAGTAAATGTAATAGATTTGACTGGAATTCGAACTCGGCTCTCGACTCATGCAGCAATCGCTATCACTTGACTTAAAATATTTTTGCCCTTCATTGCCTTTAAAGGAGTGCCCTTTGCCGTGCTGATGTTGCTACATGCCTTACTTCTTGCCTATCTCACACTGCAAATTTTTTCTAAGCTCTATACTAAACATTAAATCTGTTACGACAAAAAGAACTAAACAAAATGAACATAAAACGATCAGCTTTAAAAAAGGATTCGTAACTGAAAAAACCGAATGAAAAAAGAATATTAACAACAAATACTTTTTCACACCCAACCCTGTTCTACGGAATCAGTATCAACGTTGAGTTTAAGCAAGCGAATGATCCAATTGGAGTAAAGTGCTTTGCAGATTTAAATTTTTCCCACTTGTGACGAATGCAGCTATCGATTTTTTTGCATGCTAGCATGCTAGTTAACATTCGTGTCAGTCAGCTGTTGGCTCTCACGCTGACCAATATAATCTTTCTGCCTATTCGTGGCAGCCAGCTATTGGCTCACACCCTGGCCAGTAGAAAATGACCGCAAACTACATGAAAACTGCCGTAGAAGCATGAAAAAATCGATTATTTCGACTATCGATGGGAGTTGGGAAATGCAACGTCGGTCTTGGCCTTCCCGCTAACTTGGAGCATGTGCATGTAATTTTTGGTGCAAATCCATCGAAAATTGCGGCCGTGCATTCGTTACACACACACACACACACACACACACAGACATCCTGCCTTTTACAGATAGAGATGGGTACTAACTTTTAATATGTGAATTTTCGATTTTAATCAAAATGATCTAATTCTTCTTCTTCTTCTTCTTCTTCTTCTTCTTCTTCTTCTTCTTCTTCTTCTTCTTCTATGTCCTTTATCCCTTCAGGATGTCAGTGCTCATAGCTCTCCTCAACTTCCTATCTTTTGTAGTGCTTATTGAGGTTTGCTGCTTTATTAAGCCTCCCACTCCCTCTCCGCCATTCATTCACATAAACTCATCACGCAGGTGAGCCACTGTCTCTCTCTCTTTCGCTCTCTCTCTCTCTCTCTCTCACTCTCGCTCTCTCCTTTTTGTCTCCGATATGACCTGTGAGTGTTAACTTTTCCAAGCCTTCCTTCTTCATATTGACTCCAAGAAATGTCAGTAGTCTTTTTCTGATTCTGCACATAAGTTTCCTCTTTTTTTTCATTTTCATTGACTCCCTCGTTGCCTACGCGTTTCTTACATAGTATTTTCAGCGTCCTTCTGAAGAACCACATTTCTGTTACCTTCAGTTTCTCTTTATCAGTGAGAAAATTGTGTAGCATTCCCTGTTATCGACTGGCACAATCTTAGCAATATGAGAGATGCAGACGACACTCTTCTGATAGAAGGATTACTACAGGGCATTTTAAACAAGGTAGGAAAAAATGTGAAAAAAAAAAGGCAGAAAGTATTCTGAGTCAACCAGACAAGGCAGAATTAAGGTTGAATTGTAGGAGAATTAGTTCATCATCTCTTCTTTTAGGATGTTTCGAAAGTCATTACGTATTTCACCGCGATGAATTCTGAGTCAACCAGTCACGGCAAAACCAATATTGAACGGTATGAAAGGCAGAATTATGGTTGAATTGTAAGAAACGGTGCCGAAAATTAGTTTATTATCTTTGCTATTCGTGTCACTTATGTGGCATTTGAAAGTTTAATTGGCAAAAAAAAAACTTACGGAGATGGAACTTCGGTTGAGAACCAAACATCAGGTTTCATAATGTGCAGCAGTCTTTTAACATTTTTTGCATTGCTTTGTTGCAGACAATGAAAAATGGTGTTTTGCATGTCAACAGAAAATGCAAAACATTTGTTATCACAAAATGAGAAAACAGTACCAACACGAAAAGCAGAAATCCAGACAGTGTGACTCGTGGAATATGAAATCTCATGAAAAAAATGAAAGTAACATCATTGCAGCCATTTATTGGTCAGTAAAAAGGAATCGCGTCCAAAAGGTTCTTCTTCGTGTAACAGAAATTGTGTTATTCCCCAGCATGACAAATCAAGGGCACACAACTCTGTTTGATTTGATTTGTTTTACGGCATATCAACTTCAATGGGTTATTTAATGCCGACAAGATTATTATTACTGGTAAGATTTTTTTCAAAAATGTATTGCTGGTAATATTTTTTTTCAAAAATGTATTACTGGTAATATTTTTTTTTCAAAAATGTATTGCTCGTAATATTTTATTTTTTTTCAAAAAATGTATAGCTGGTTATATTTTTTTTTCCAAAATGTATTGCTGGTAATAGTGTATTGCTGGTATTTTTTTCAAAAATGTATTGGTGGTAATAAAACCTGTAGTTTATCGTCATACCCAGGACGCCTCATTTGTGTGTGAAGAACTCTTACCTCACCGCTAAGAGGTAATCTGCGTATTCTGAAGCCCTATCCGACAGGATGATCGTTTGATTGGGAGATCTTTCGAAATTATTTATTTATTCCCGACAGATTTAGTCACCGACAGATTTTCATTTGTTTTTATCACTAGAACATTTCATAAGTGACAGCACATTCAAACTATTTTGGAAAAAAAATAGAAAGAAAGAGATTCCTTTAAGTGCGGAATGAAAAATTTTCCTTCCCCTTGGGCGGTAGTCGTTGAAGCGACATTGATTATTGTTTTATGAATCATATAATAATTTAAATTTAACTTAAATGACCTTTCTGTAAAATCATCATTACATTCCAAACACACGAATATTTAAATAAATTTAACTTCTGTCTATATTTCTGAGATATTGTAACTATTTACATTATTTACATTGTTCGGACTGTTGTCCTCATCTTTGTTGTCGTATTCACGTTTCGTCTACTGTAGGCACTGGATTTTTTTTCAGCTGACTGGAATTTCGAACTGAACCCTTTATTTCGTCCACCGGGGTAGATTGTTCTAGTTCCACGTGCCATGGCTCCTCCGGGTATCTCAGTTTCAGTTTCAATTATTTCCCTTTAGTAACTCAACTCTCCAAGTTTTTGTTGACCTCTGCTGTAGCCAGGTATTGAACTCACAACTCTTTGGACCAAGTCACTGGATTACTTCAATAAATTTAGCTTACATTTGTTTTATATCCATTCTGTTAGAACGTCATTATTTTCCAAACACCTCAATATTTCAATAAATTTAGCTTATATTTGTTTTATATCCTTTCTGTAAAAACGTCATTACTTTCCGAACACATCAATATTCCAATAAATTTAGCTTATATTTTTATATCCTTTCTGTTAAAACGTCATTACTTTCCGAACACCTCATTATTTCAATAAATTTCTTACCTGTTTTATTTCCTTTCTTTTAAAACGTCATTACTGTAGATAGTCCTAATATTTAAATAAATTTTACTTACTTTTGTTTCATAGACTTTTTTGGTAAACGTCACTTAAATTTGTTTTTATATACTTTCTGGTAAAACGGTATTACCTTCCGAACAGTATAATATATAAACAGTAAATTCATCTTGAAAGGAAATATAGATGACGACGTTAAATAACAGAATAAATATAGTATACTGAATTTATTCCTGATTCTTTGAGACACTTGCTTGTGCTTTTTAATGGTGTCGTTAGCCAACATGTTTCGGTTGAATTAGTCTTGAGAGTTCGATTCCCGCTCAGATGTATTTTGAAGGACATTCTCGCTATACTCATCGCCTCGTGATGATAATGTAAGTGCATTTTAAAAAGCATCCGGCATCTAATGTTAACATGTTGTTTATTAAATCAACATAGTTTTCAGCTGTATAAGATCCCCAAAAGTTCTGTACAACGAATACGAACGTGCTCATATCGCAAGCTGAAATAGATATAATACAGTTAATATTATACTTAACTTGAATATAAATATGCTATCGATATATCTAAACATGCTATTTGTGTATCTAAACAATATGAGTTAATCGGATATTTCTGAGTACAAATCTGATATCAACGTACTCGAATTTGTCTAGTAAAGTGATTCTCAAACTTTTTTTCTCTGGACCGCGTATTAGCAACGAAAATTTGTTAGTGCCCTACATATTTATGTGCGAAAAAGTACATTTAAAAATAAAAAAAAACAAACAAAAAACAGAGAGAAGATTAAAGGGAGATAACCACGGATTCGAAGTGAGAAAATTATCATTGATAACTCTCTCTTTCAATTTGCGGACCCTAGTTACTATATTCTTAATACTTGATATAAATGTGAAAATATCACAATGCTACAATCATGTCAATAATTATTTATACTGGGATTCATGCATGCAATTACAAGTAATCTATAATAATATTTAAAATTTTTAAATCATATTCATTTTTGACATATGGATTTTTCTAAAATAGTTTCTAAATCTTTTGGGAATCACTGATCTAGTAGAACATCATTTGGTTGCTCTTTTTTGCCAGATGTATTTACTACAAGAAAAATATCACCAACGATGCCAGTGCTGAAAACCCAAAACATTTATATATTTATATTGACATTGCAAAATGATTTAGTGCAAAAAGCACGCTTTTACCCCAACAGCAAAATGCTCTATATTAACTCAAATGTTGACCTTTTACACTTCAAACGAATATCATCACCCAACTGGCAAAACTGTATGTCTTAGATAATTTATCTTATGAATAACAAATGTCTTTTTATTTCGAAAGCGAAGGGAAGGTTTGTAAAACGTTTAAGCAGAAGACCGTACTCAAATATTGTCAGTCTTAGAAAAATATATTCATTAAATAGAAGCCTTTATAATAATAGCTGGCCACTCGTATTCAAAGATATCCAATCCCTATTGTAGACTCTCGCTCAGGCACATTTGTGATTGTTCAACACCCACAGAGACAACCTGTGGTTTATACTGCAACTATGCTGAGCAGAACTTAGAGGGGGAGAGCGTGTTATCTAGAATGATCAACAATCTGAACAACTTCGTGCTAGCAGAACTATCGACGACCCCGTTTTTCGTCTACCCAATTTCATTCACAAGGCTTGGGTCAAACCGTGGTATGGTTTTCAGGCACTTTCCAAAGGTGCCACACGATGGGATCACCCCGACTTATTGTCATTTTAATTTTTGCATAATTTAGACGTCAATTTATCCAATACGCCCCTATATATATATATATATATATATATATATATATATATATGAAGAAAAATATACGGAAAAACCAACAGATAACTGAAAGTTTTATAAGATAAGTCTTGTTCTTATGTACATCGTCTTTGTCATGTTGAATTGATAATGTTAATTATATTTTAAGAATATGTCCTGAAGATGGTTTATTAGACCGAAACGTCCGACGTTGACATATTAGCATTAAAACAGCATAATTGTATATAAGGATTTTTTTTTTTTTTTCCGTATATTTTTCTTCATACTGTCGGATCTATATCCATATATTTGCTTGCATATACATACATATATATATATATATATATATATATATATATATATATATATATATATATATATATATATATTAAAAAAGTTCAAATACTAGTATTCCAGGGTTATAATTTATTACATTCGAATCGTAATCACGATCTAATTCATCAGACCTACAAATTTGTAGAATATTAGTGTTTAAGCCTTATATATATTATATTCTTTTCTCTGTCTTGGACATTGAGCTCTAACTGGATTATATATATATATATATATATATATATATATATATATATATATATATATATATATATATATATATATATGCTGGACACTCCTGTCGTTTTCCCATGTGTGAGGGTCAAGCAGTTCAGTTTTTAGAAATATCAGCCATTATTATTTTTATAGTGGTGAAGGCTTGTGCACGACTACACTTTTTGTCAAGATTATACAACCCAGTCTGTCCTGCTACTTAACCTTAGTTGGGAGGATAATAGATGGATTCATACCTGTATACACACACACACACACACACACACACACACACACACACACACACACACACACACACATATATATATATATATATATATGCATATTTATATATGTGATATTGATCGCTTTCAAATTAGATAACTTAAAATTATATATATATATATATATATATATATATATATATATATATATATGAAAAATGTCTTTTAAGATATACTATATTTATGGGCTAAATATCAGAGATGGAGCGTACGTAAATATATGTCGACACTGATGTCAAGCATATATAAATAGTCGATCCAAAACACACCACTCATTGACTGAAGATTGTTTCACACATGGAACAGACTGGTGTTGATCTCAGTGTCTTAGTCATATATATATATATATATATATATATATATATATATATATATATATATATATATATATATTGGCCAAATCGGTCAGTCATTCCGGCAAATGGTGATACTTCATCGCCAACAAATTAGGGACTCTCACAGCAGAAAAATACGCCTTAGCCAACATATACAGGAATACGGAGGACAAAATCTGCTAGGTTTTAATGTCTTCACATTCTATCAATGCGACTACAGAACCACTGAACAAAGGCGGATTAATAAGGAAACATTTTTCATCAACAAGTTCAAACTCATACTTAATTCATTACATAAATAGATTCTACCAAATTCCCCTTAACATAAACGACGTATATAACCAGTTACGCCCCTTTATTTTCATTTTTTTCATTGGTACAAAACATAAGCATCAACCCGTGAAGAGAAAAGCAGTTAAAAACTTTTTGAAAAATTAAGCGAAACTGGTTAAAGTAAAAACATTTTAAAAATAGAAAAGAAGAAAAACAACAAATTATTTTTCTAAGAAGAAACACTGAAAATCCATTCGGTTACAAAGTTTTAATTCTCCTCTGTAAAAATTCATATATTTTAAATAAATATCCCTATATTAAATATTAGGTACCTTTTTACCAATCCTAATTTTAATCTATACAATAAGTTTTTTGTACAAAATCTTTCTAACAAATTTTTTTTTAAACATATATATATATATATATATATATATATATATATATATATATATATATATATATATATATATAAGAAATATAGCCTTAAGGTGTGCTATATTTATGGGATAAAGTGTTCAATATCAGAGATAGAGCGTGTGAATAAATATAAAAGTGAACTTAGAAGTGAACACTTCGAGGCGACAGTCTGTTTCATATGCTATACACAATCGTCAGGCCATATATATATATATATATATATATATATATATATATATATATATATATTGCATGTTTCATTAAAAACGACAGACAAGGTACTACGGTTGAGCTTTTTATTTTAATTTTTCTTGTGTTCTGACAAGAGCTTTCTTTTCAGGACAAAGGATTGCTGCCTAAATATACAAATATATATATATATATATATATATATATATATATATATATATATATATATATGCAATCGTCAGGCCATATATATATATATATATATATATGCAATCGTCAGGCCATATATATATATATATATATATATATATATATATATGAGTGATAGAATAGTATAAGGAACAAATAGGAAACATTTATAAATTTAACATGTTTCATTTTTTATTAAAGCTTCATCAGAAAATGAAACATGGAAGAGAAAAGAAAATTCACATTTTTGTGTTTTTTTTTGTTTTTTCAATGCTCAGGCAGACCACACGTCCTGTCAAGCAGCGTCCATGTCTTCAATTTTTATGTATGTGTATATCACAACTGCTTTGTGTGGAATTTGGTTGAACATGTTTGTGAGGGTATCAAAATTACAGTATGTGTGCTTGGTAATTTCTAGTTAGCAAGTATTTGGTCATGAGCAGCAAGAATAAAAACCTTTGGTTTCAGCTTTTGATCATGCATTACGCAACCACTGATAGGTACGCAGTTTGTCTACATCAGACTGTTTAGCACCAGCAGTATATTGGCCATGAAGAGGTTTATCCTTTTTCATCGTTTCTGCATTTGGTCCATTGCATTTGTTTTTTTCTTTTTTAAGTTCTTTGCCGCTGCAGGAGGTGTATTATGGTTTACTGACTCTTCTACATCCACTTGAAATTCCATTTTCAATTTGTTGGCTTCCTTTATTACTGAATAAAATTTCTTATATGTTTATGTACTTTTTAATATTATTATTATTTTATTATTATTATTTAGTAGTAGTAGTAGTATTAGACTATCAACACAAAAATAAAACATTTTCATAATCGTTTATCAAAGCCGAATGCACTCAGATGGAAATTTATCTTCAAAATCTACCAGGAAACTAAAAAATTGCTCAAACAAATAAAATAAACTTAAGCAAATAATTTTCGTTGATCTTCAGCGAAATCTATTCAAATATACATATACGCGATGCGATGCGTAAATTGTCGCCATTTTATATTTTTAATTAAGCGCATGCGCGTTGTTTGTTTGTGATTTTGTCGACTGCACAGCACAGTAGGGTCAGTTGGGCACCGTCTGCAAAAAAAAGAGCACCATGAGGCAATTCACTCTGCCAGGAATTTAGGAAAGGCATGCTGTACTGCATGTCATTAGCAACGGAATCTCCATTACGAACATTGAAGAGTGTTTGGGTGTCAATTTGAAGACAGTGCAGAGGATTCAGAAAGAGTTGGATGAGTGATTACGAAGCTACGACAGCTCGGAAAAAAACACTGATAAGAACTCTCGAATTTGTTGGTGAGGGTCTCAGACGCAATACGGAGGCCTACATAAAGTGCCTTGAGGAGGTAGTGCTGCCTGGGTCAAGAGGATGGCTGCTGGAAGATATTATGTTTGGCAATAGGACTATGCACTAAGCCACACATGCGGGAAAACCCAGTCAATTTCTGCGATAACATCACCTCTTAAATCTGATTATTATATATAGGGCACAGATGAGAGACAAACAAAAGACGAACTGAAGGTAAGGAATATGGCAACATTTACCAACTGAAACAAGGAGACCGTCCAGAAGAGTTGCAGGAGATTCTGAAGTCGTCTCGATACCGTGGTTGAAGCCAGTGCCGATTTTATTAAATAAATTTACTCTTTAGTATTTCAAGATATTTTTCTGTAATTTTGTTAAATATATCTGTTAAAAACTGATGTCAGTGTTATTTTCATTTTTGGGAAATTTAGACGTCAATTAATTTAATGCGTCCCATATATATATTCAAACACTAATATTCTATGGTTATAATTTATTACATTGGAATCGTAATCACCTACAAATTTGTAGGTCTGATGAATTAGATCGTTATTACGATTCCAATGTAATAAATTATAACCATGGAATATCAGTGTTTGAGCCTTTTATATTATATCCTTGCTCTGTGTTGGACATTGGCCTCCACCTGGATTCTTGAAAATATATATATATATATATATATATATATATATATATATATATTGACCAGTAATATTATCAATCTACACACACACACACTCACTCACACATCTCTCTCTCTCTCTCTCTCTCTCTCTCTCTCACACACACACACATATATATATATATATATATATATATATATATATATAAATATAAAGAAAGAACAGTAAGATATATAATCCGGTGTTCTTATTGATATTTTTTATTTTTACAAAACAGTGCTCAATGTAAATTTACAGACCATAAATATTACAAATTAACTGATTTAAAATATAGTTTCTTCGCTACACAGTAATAACTATGTTTCAAAAACTGAATTTAAAAAACTTCAAATTTAATTATATAATAATTAAATTAAATTAAAACCATTAGTTTTGTTTCATAAATAATTTCATAATATTTCTAACTTAATACAGATTAAATTTAAAATTTAAAATTGGTAATTTTTAATTTTCAATTTTATAGTAAAATTTAATATTAATTGGATTGATTTCTATTTTAGTCTAACCCTAACATTAAAGCATTAATAATTATAACCAAGGTTCGTTGTCAAGTTTTTTTGAATTCTCATATACTTGTATTTTGATTGGTCATTGCAGCTTACATAACAGTGTTTCCCCTAGCAAGGGTTTTTTGAATGATTTGAACCTTTTAAAACTCATTATTCTATATTCAACACCATCACTTGATAAGACACCAAAAGTGTTGAAATAAAATGGCTCTTTTTGTAGTGATTTTATAACATATTTATGTTATAATTTTCGAATAAATTTTATATATATATGTGTGTATGTGTGTGTGTGTGTGTGTGTGTTATAGTTTAATTACGTGCAAAAAAATCAGGGAAGGCTTTTCACAGCTGTTACAACATCGTAGCATATTGTCCCATGTCAGCTGGAGAAATTCTATCAACTGGCGTAAGTTCCGGTTTTACGGTGTGACGTCCTCTCTTCTGATTGGCTAGGCACTGAATTTTTTTTCTTTACTCGTATTACATCGGTGTTTATTTTTTTGACGGATATTTGTCTTGAATTACAAATCTGTCCAGGTTTTTTTGCTTCGTTCGTGTCACACACTTCAATGTTGTCTTTTGAGAAGGGTTAATTCATATTGAGTTATAACATGTAAAGAAATTCACAACATCTGTATTTATATGAGATTGCTTTCGCTCAGAGTTGACATTTTAAAATTTCATCTTACTAAATTATAATTTAAGTACTGAATAATATTATGTATTCTTTCGTACGACAATGGTTGAACAATCGTTTCGCAGGCTGATACTATTGTGCAGAGAGCTCCAAAATTGACTGACTTACCAAAACTAAAATTTGTAAATAAACACACTGCAATCTCTTAAATGATAATTTGACACGTCCCTTTTGAAATAAACATAATTGTCCGAAGAAAATGTATTTTTATTTTCTTTCATTTATTGAACATGTTTTCCATTTTTATAGAAAATCTTAGTTTAATAACTAATAAGCTTAATTTACTTGTCCATGATAATGCCCTACTAACACGGGGACTTATCTGATAACTTCATTCATATATATATATATATATATATATATATATATATATATATATATATATATATATATATATATAAAAAAATTCATGAATCATTCATACAAAAAACAAATATAGAGGTTAATGATTTAAATGGCGAGAATACATCATCGCAAACAATATAAATAAGATACACCAACCCCGAACCTGTATATGAATGATATGATCCCTGTTTATAAATTCCAGTTTCATAAGGTCTTTTTTAGTTTTTACAAGCTTTCGTCTGTTCCTACAGGCATCCTCGGGTATGGAAATAGATTTTGTTCTTGTTTTTTTGTTCTCATAGCATTTTTTCGGATTACATCTCTATTTTCGTTGTCATCTTATTACTGAGAAGTAAAAATGCACCTTTTAATTGAAATATATATATATATATATATATATATATATATATATGAATGAGACTCTTCGTTAATACGAATCTAGTTCTCCGGTCACTGGCGTGTTTATCTAAAAATAAACACACTTAAATTCACCTTCATCCCTACCGTGCGCCAATGGCTTGGGGGTAAAATCTCAGGCTTGAGGTAATCGGATGTCTAGCCACACTGATGAGCCGAGAAACAGCGAAACAGTCTGTCTGTGGATGACAATATATATACTTGCTCCTGAAAAAATTACATCGGTTGAGCTCTTCGGCGAGAAAAGGGGATTTTTAAACAGTGACTATAACTGCTGATGATGCAAGACTCTTTGTTAAGATGAATCGAACTCTCTGCCCATTGGCGCGTTTACCTAAAAGTAGATACGTCTAAATTCACTTTCATCCCTGCTGTGCGCCAATGGGGTGAAAATATCCGACTGATAACAAATCAGTCGGGTTTCGATTCAGGCTTGAGGTAAGCGGATGTGTAGCCATACTGATGAGCTGTGACGACATATATATATATATATATATATATATATATATATATATATATATATATATAATTTCTAATACGTAAGTGGAAAAGGATATCCAAGTAGATCTTTATGTCTTTTAATATACAATAGTACACTATAGAGAGCAATATGATATACATAAAAAATAACAGATCTCGAAAAATCCAATAATAAATTTGTTTCGACAGGTAAGTTTTAATATCTGCCTCATCAGACAAAATGGTTTAAATTTATCCAGACAATACATTAAAAATAAATTTAGATCATTTTGCAATTCTGGTCTGATGAGGCAGGTATTAAAACTTACCCGCCGAAATAAATTTATTGTCGGATTTTCAAGATATGTTAAGTTCTTCCTTTGATATATATATATAGTTAAATAACGGTTTAAATGAGTGAAATACAAATAATATGAGTTATTATCAGATACATAAATCACTCCCGATTCGTTGACCTAATATATATATATATATATATATATATATATATATATATATATATATATATATATATATATATATATATATATATATATATATATATATATATATATATGTGTGTGTGTGTCTGCGCTTGCGTGCGTATGATAAAAATATAATTTTAAAATATGCTATATTTAAGAGTTTGGATGTACGTTGTGGTGTAATGGATATCAGCTCTGAATTTCTGAATTAGAAATCGGAGATACGAGTTCGAATTTCAGTCGGGTTCGTTACATTCACTTACACGCAAATAAATACACTTGGGAAAGGTATAAATTCATCCATTCTACTTTCAGCTATCAGTTCAATAGCAGGACAAACTGGGTTCTACTGCTTTGTTTGGCAACCAGTCTACGCCAGAAAAAAAACGGAAACCTACTGCGGGAAAATCGTTTGTCATAGATCGAAAGAGACATGATCGCCCAATCTTAAACGTATGGCACTTAACTGACTTATATATATATATATATATATATATATATATATATATATATATATATATAACATATATCGTTATATATCATCACACTCTCGGATGTCTAATAACTATATATATATATATATATATATATATATATATATATATATATATATATAGTTATTAGATATCCGAGTGTGTGATGATAAAGTTCTGTCAGAAATGGTGAAAGGAAGAATTCTTACACCATTTCACCATTCCTGGCAGAACTTTTATCATCACGGTGTGGGAGATTTAATAATAATAGTGATGGAAACAAAAACAAAAAATAAAGAATCTAAATTAAATCAGATAAATTGAAAAACAATTCTTAAATTTTCAAATCCTTAGTTCGTGTGCATGTGTAGTCGCACCAACATATATGTGTGTGTGTGCGTGCACGTGTGTGTATATTGGTAGCAACCTTCTTTCATGCAGATTTCATTGAATATGACAGACAAGGTGCTTTGATTTAGTTTTTATACAGTTTCTCATGTAACCTAATTATTTTTTTTCCTTTCAGGTGATAAATTACATAAAATCTGTCCGAATGTTCTTTTTTCCGAACGCTTTCGGCTCTACATTTAATATATATTGCATGCCCATTAAGGAATTGCATTCCTGATCAATCAAAATTCGTAAATAATTATATAGACAATACTACAATATGTTTGACACGAAGGCTGACTCTACACCTTTCTGACCATAGCTCAATTAGATCTCATTTAAAACCTCATACCGGACTCTATTCGTAACATATTTGTTGACAACACTAATATAATAAAATCATCTACATGCGAAAAAAGGCTAAAAATAATAGAAGCCTTATTAATAAAAACAAAAAAAAAAAAACAACACTCAATAATATCAAATATCTTGACCGTGTTTTGAAAAAAAATGAAAACATTATATAAATACATACATGCAACAAACTATTTCTTATTTGACAGTGAAAATATTTAATCCTTGAAAATGGCTAAATGTATAACTGAAAGCGCTCGGCTAAAAAGAAAATTCGAACATTTTTTATATAATTTATCATCTGAAAGGAAAAATAATTATGAGATCACATGAGAAATTGTATACAAAACTAAATCTAGGCACCTTGTCTGTCGTATTCAATGAAATGTCAATATATATATATATATATATATATATATATATATGTATATATATATATATATATATAAAGGACAGGGATCATAATTTTATTGTTAAAATAGATATAGAAGTATCATGTTTAAGATTGAACATTTTAAACTTAGTAATTTATGTCATAGTATCGGTTGTTGGTAAAAAAAATGTTCTTATCAACAACATATTAACAAATATTTAATTTATTACTTTAAGAAACAAAAGAGAAATTTCATGAACGTACGCGTGTAAAAGAAAGTTAAATTCAATAATGCGCATTTGTACAAAACGGAGTAAAAAAAAGAGGATTGCAAAAGATGTGGAACAAAGTGAAGAAAATGAAAACATTGGAAATACCGTTTAAAACCACAACCCCAAAAGATTGGAAATTTTAACAAGAAACATCGATGCCGGCATAAAATTGATATTTAAAAGTCAAGTAAACTTTTCATATGATATATATATATATATATATAGTTGAACATTGGTTATATTTATAGAGGGAATATTCTTTTTATAGATATTGACCATGTAGTCATAGGAATTAACACTGCATAGTAACTGTCAGTTTCACAACCTCTTAATGCGATCAGATCGATTAATATGCACAACATCAAGTAAGCATTAAATCGACTTTTACCTGGTTATATAAGGCATTGTAAAAGGGCAGATAGTATGAAAAACTATTTGTCTTTCTGATTTTACAAGTATATATATATATATATATATGAAGATCACATTAAGGTGTGAAACTGTCATTACCTATGCAGTGTTTATTCCTGTTTACTCTCTGTCTGTCTGTCTATCTCTCTCTCTCTCTCTCTCTCTCTCTCTCTCTCTCTCTCCGCGGGTTTAGAACGTTCGCTTTCTAACCATGAAACCCGTGTTCGAATCTCACCATGGACGATTTATCAGGAAAGTAAATTCTTAATGTTATCGTTCTAGAGGAGGCAATCCCAGCGGGCAGCACTTTTGGAAAGTGCCTGAAAACCATACCACGGCTTGACCCAGGCTTTTTGAGTGAAATGGGTAGACAGTACAATTGATAGATACGCTAGCACGAAGTCTCAAATCATCGTGACCGAGACCGTGGATTTGAGCGTAGTAACCTTGATCAGACTGTTGAACATGCTAGATAACACGCTCTTTATTAAGGTCAGCTCAGCATAGTTGCAGTATAAACCACAAATGTGCCTGAGCAAGCGTCTGCAACAGGTATCCTCGAATATATATGGAGGACTCTTCCGTTGTATTCGACGTGTGAGGGTCAAGTAACTCAGTTCCTAGGAACCAGCCAGAGACCAGCGCATATGATTTGATTATAGTGGTGAAGGCTTTGAGCAGAACCAACCACACTTTTTGAAGGGTCGAATACGTGCCACAAGTTCCCCAAAATAATTTCCGCAGGTTTTGAATTCAGAGTTTCCCTTCTCTTTGATCAGTTTCTGGAGGGGGAAGAAGAGGATTAATACCTTTCCCAAGGGTATTAGTACGTAAGTAAATGTAATTGATTCGACTGGAATTCGAACTTGGCTCTCCGATTCCTCTATACACTACTCCACCGTATATATGCATATATTTGTGTGTGTATGTTAGCGTGTGTTCGAGTACACCTGGTTACACGATACTATTTACATTGCTGGCGGATGTTTGTCTTGTAGCACAATTCCTTCCAGGTTTGCCGTTTCGTTCGTGTCCCACCCTTCGATGTTGTCTTTTGTTTCGGGGGAGAATGCTTCTAGAGTTATAACAAAATATCAATAACTTCACAACATCTGTATTTATTTGAGATTGGCTTCTCTCATGCTTGACTTTTTATTTTACTTTTATTTATTTTTATTTACAATAGGCTTAACCGATTATTTTATTTGTTTCATTATTAATATATTGCATATCAATTCGCATGTTGTTATCGCGTTCTGGAAGCAATAACTTCGGCCAAAAACTCTTGTCCACCTTATGCAACCAGAGACATTTCTAGTAATACCAGGTCGACCAGATAGATAGATAGATCTATCGATCTATTAATATCTATTTTATCTCTATCGAGATAAAATAGATATGAACAGACTGGGATAGATACGAAAATATGAACACACAGACACACATATGTATTGATATATATATATATATATATATATATATATATATATATATATATATAGATAGATAGATAGATAGATAGATAGATAGATATATATATATATATTTCATATCTTCGTATCTATCTAACTCTGTTCATGAACAGACTGAGATACATATGAAGATATGAACATATATATATATATATATATATATATATATATATATATATATGTGTGTGTGTGTGTGTGTGTGTGTGTGGTGTGTTCATATCTTCGTATCTATTTCAGTCTGTTCATATCTATGTATGTATCTATGTATGTATGTATGTATCTATCTATCTATCTATATCTATATATATATATATATATATATATATATAGAGATAGAATAGAGAGAGATATATATAGAGAGAGATAAACAGAGTGAGATAGATGTGAATAGACTGAGATAGATATGAACAGATAGATAGATAGATAGATAATCCCAAAAGGTAATTATTCGGTATATTTTCTATGATAAAATATATCTCAGTAGGCGGTCATATGCTGACTTCAGAGACGCGTCTTTTGATGCTGAAAAACTCTAAATGATTCACAAATTCTCATCTTGATCTAAAACATAAACTTGTTGAGTGCTCATCAATTCGAGATTTGTGTCCCACAAAAATTCCAGCCCTGAAATGACACTTAACAGAAAGCAGCTGCACTTCTCTGGATTTCTGAGTAATTACACCTAGTGAACCTTGTTCTGTTTAAGAAATGGCCGACTATCATCAGAATGGCTCCAGGGGTGGGGGTTTAGAGAAAGGGTTATTAACGTATATTTGGCTTATATATTTTCGGAAAATTCCTTTGTTGCCATCATTTATCTCGTCCTACTTTGTAAAAATGCGTACAGTGGCAGAAAATAGGGGTAACATTCCCTGTTACTTTTCTCCTTTGCTGAAGAGGAGGGCTGCGAATGAGAGAGTCCTTTACCTTAATAAGTGCTTTGCTTTTTTAGGATATGCTATAACGGCTCTCCTCAGATTGCTTTTTTTATATCTGTAAACATGACAGTTTCTGGGAAATGTAGTGGAAGGTTTTCCCATTGTTTTTTGAATTCAGAGTTGTCCTCGACAAGTTGACCTGTTAGAGAACCTAATCTACCTTCTACTAGTTTACATAGTGTTAGGGGTTGGGAAGAAATGAATTCACATCATTCTTTAACGAATTAGAGTGAAGCAAATGCAGTATACTCAGCTACACTTTGAATCTGGCCTTCTTTATTCTTTTATCTACCGTGTCCCTTCAGGACGTAGGTGATCATGGCCTTCCACATCATCCTGTCATTTGTAGCTCTTAAAAACTTTTGTTTTTTTGTTATTTCTTATTTCTCCCAAATTGCCATCCATTTGCTCAAACCCATCAAGCATGTTACGCGCTACTTTCTGTCCCTCTTTTTCCCAAACTTTCCTGTGAGTATCAGATTTTCCAAGCCCTCTTTCCTCATTACATACCCCAGAGATTTCAGCTGCCTTTCCTGATATTTAAGTATAAGTTACCTCGCTGTTCCCATTCTCTCCAAAACCTTGTGGTTGTCCACATGTTCGCCCCATGGTATCCTCAGAATCTTTCTGTAGAACTACATTTATGTTGCTTCAAGCCTATTCTTCATTTAGGATATTGTCAGCATTCGCTGCCATACAGAAAGACACATATCACGTAACAGTTCAGTACTCTTTTCTTTGTTTCTAACGAAATTTTCCCGTCTCTTAATACTCTGCTTAGCTTTTGGAATGCGTCTTTGGCCATCCCAATACGTCTCAGTGTCGCACTTTCCATCAGAACACTTCCCAGAACCTGCCTACTGATTTATAGCCATATCGACATCTACTTAATCTAAGGAAGAATAGTCACTTACCCCTCAATAATTGTGTCCTGCTAGCCAGAAAATGTATTTATAATCGTTCAGACTGTTGTCCTCATCTTTATTGCCATATTCATATCTCGGCCGTTGTACGCTTCGGCCTTCTTCGGATGATATTAGTTGGAATTTCCAACCAAACCCTTTATTTAGTCCACGAGAATAAATTTTTCTAATTCCGTGTACCATACCATATATATATATATATATATATATATCTGTTAATTTCCTTCAGCAATTCAACTGCTCCCTCTGTTCGATTCGAACTTCCAACGTATATCACCTGAAGAGTGTCGAAACGTACAACGGCCGAAACGTCGCGAATATGGCAATAAAGATGATCACAACAGCCCGAAAGATGTAAATAGTGTATTGATTTTCTAAGCGAGGTTTAGATGTGGCACATGTCCGAAAGTATGGGGCACCCAGTGAGGATCGAACTCACTATTCAGTTGTAATAGTTTTAGCAAGACCAGCTTGCTAACCATTACACCACGCCGAGGCGCCCAAAGATGTAAATAGTGTAAATAGTTACATAGACAAATAATGGCAGAAGAAAAGATTTGTGAAAAATATATGGTGATGAGTCTGACTACAAGTTGTTTTTTTTTAGCTTATCTCATCTTTGTGGTTCTCGTCCTGGGTATGAAAATAAATGACATCCATCAGCAAGGCCCCTGATTGGGAGATTGAAGGTGTTAAGAAGCTTGGAACTACATCTTAACTGTTGTTGTTCTCAATTCTACTCTGACCCGGGGTTGTAGCACCTGATAGGGTCCAAGCTATAGACAAATAGTGAACCTCCGAAAAAATGAACAAGTCATTTTTATAGCAAAATGACGATCAATGCAAGACTAAAAAAAAGTATAAAAATACAAGCAATACATCATACTTATTATAAAACCCAGGTTGTATGTGTGTGCGTGCGTGTGTGTGTGTGTGTGTGTGTGTTCGTTTATATATTGGATCGGATTTCCTACATTTTTCAACCGATTTCAACAAAGCTTCACAGGACTACGTAAAATTACTTTGCGGTGGTTCTGACAGCGCCAAAAATTAGAAAAACACAATTGTTTTTGCACGAAATTAATTTGAAAACACGATTAAGAGGCATCGCTGTCGCGAGAATGAAAGGGGAACAACTCATATCGAGTTATACTTATTATAAAACCCAGGTTGTGTGTGTGTGTTCGTGTGTGTTCGTTTATATATGGGATCGGATTTCCTACATTTTTCAACCGATTTCAACAAAACTTCACTTTTTTTTTTGGCAGGTAGTGTTTCTTATTGTCTTGCACACTTTTTTCTCTATTTTTACATTCAGAATGCTTTAAAAATTACATTTAGAAGACAACTGTTTATAATAAAATTCTATTCACTCAGTAGACTCATAACGATTGAAAACAATGTTTTTGTTTGAGTTTGGGTTTGACCAATTCCTAAAAAAAAATAAAAAAATAATTAAGACATGCGTGTCCGTCAACTTTAAAGAATAATCTTTGTCAATTTTATTTTTCAGTCTTTATAATGGTCGATACTTGATCTATCTCTTACTGTTATATCCCCGGGCAACGCCGGGCTCTACTGCTAGTATTTTATAAAAACATTAACAATAATACATTTTTGTAGTGAAATTGCCAACAATACATGTTATGATCTACAAACTACCCTGAAAGTATAAAATTATATACAAAATCTTCGGCATTAAATAACACAGACAGGTTGATATGTCACTAAACAGAATTAAGTAACCAACGTGCGTGGATCATTCAAAGTCGGTACCTATTTCCGATTGTTGGTGGTTGCTTACAGTACCATTAAAGTAAATAGTGAATTTGTACCTTGACGGTACGGTTCGAATTCCTCGGTTACTGATTTTTCACGACCAGACAGAAAGTACCCGTATCTCTTTTATCCTACAATATTTCTGATTACTATAAATCTTATTTATATTAAGGGTCCGCTTATTTGACGCGGAATCCCTTTATTTCCTGAATGAATGAAATTAATAACGATAGGCTTAGATTGAGAAAAAATATTGCGCCTTCAACAGGAATCGAACCTGCATCCTTTATGGCTTCAGGGAAAGACGAAACGTGATGTTACCAATTCGGCCAGTTGATTCACCTATTTAAAAAACGTGAGTTGATTGGACTTGCAAAAATCTATATTTGCTCGCCTCAGTTTCATACCTGAGACATAAACAACAATATGCTCTTTTTATACATTTATAAAGTATCATATAACAGTATGATAGCTATATAATTATACTTTATGTTAAATTTATAAATTTATGAGTAAATATAAATTTTAAATTTAATTTAATTTAATATTTAAACATAATTCAATATGTAAACTTTATCTAATACTTAAATTAAATTAATTAAAATTAAATTAATTAAAATTAAATTAAAGTAAATTTAATATTTAAATTTAATATTTAAATTTAATATTTAAATTTAATATTAAATTTAATATTAATTTAAATTTCGTATTAAATTAAATGTTACATTTAATATTTAAACTTAATTTAATATTTAAATTAAATTTAAATTAAACAAAATTAAATTAAATTTAATATTAAATTTAATAATAATGTGATAATAATTTAGATTTAATATTAAATTTAATATTTAAACTTTATTTAATATTTAAATTAAATTAGATTTAAATTAAATTAATATATTAATTAAATTTAAACTTAATTTAATATTTAAATATTTCATTTATTTAATTTATAAATATAATTATAAATTATAAATATACTTATACTTATAACAAATAATAAATATGTACTTATAAAGTATGATGAAATTATAATTTTATACAATATGTTGTTTTATACATACAGTCAACGACGAAATTATCCCTACATCCATTCATTTCTCAGAATCTAATGCACGTCAGATGCCAGTTATTTTTATATATTAATAAGAACAAAGTAATATAGCGATTTTCTAAGCGTAGCTTAGATGTGGCACAAGGCCGAAAGTATGGGGCAACCAGTGAGGATCGAACTCACGACTCAGATGCAATTTGTTCTAGCTAGACAAGCTTGCTAACTCTTGCACCGCCTCGAGGTGCCCACAACAAAGTCTTATAAAACTCAATTTTTAGAACAATATATTAAATAGAATAAATTTGATAGACGAATTATGCAAAATAAAAAAAAATTATTCGTACAGTAGAAAATATCGTTTTTAATTGATTGATTCGTGTAAGTATAAGTAATTTCCATAATTACTTTATCGGTGAAGCTTTCGAGACTATTTATTCAGTAGAATATTTATGATAATTCCAGCAAAGAACATCCCGTGGTGCATAGTGTGTCACTATTGTTATTTTTTACGTTAACGACACGATAGCGAAGATAAAGGAGCTTAGCGTTGACGTAAGACAGAGAATTATTAACTTTCACAAGTCGGGAAGTAGTTACAGCTCTATTTCAAACCGGTTAGCTATCCCTAGATCTACGGCACAGTCCGTCATAAAGAAGTTTAAACAGTTTGGCACGACAGAGAATTTGCCTGGGTGTGGAAGAAAACCCAAATTGTCTCCCAGAACCTCACGAAAACTGTTGCAAGGTTGATATAAACCTGAGAATTGTTTTGAAAGACGTCACCAAAAGTGTGGATACGATGGGTATCAGTGTAAATACTCACACAATACAACGTTGTTTAATTAGAAATGGGTTGTATGGAAACTGACCACGACAAACTTCACAAAGCTTTAATTTTAATTTAATTTAATTTTGCTAAAACATTCTAGGACAAAGACAATTGCTTTTGGGAACAAGTACTTTGGAGTCATGAAGCAAAAATTGAGCTTTTTGAACATAATGATGTACAGAAGATTTGGTGCAAGAAAGGTGAGTCTTTCCCTCCCAAAGAATACAGTGGCAACATTCAAACATGATGTGAGGTACATCTACTACACTTGGACCTTGTATTGGGCGAACTAACCGTAAAAACGGGAAGTCAAATTCGAGAATATAACAAATAAATCGCCTTTGAGAGGTCTATAAAGACGAAGCCCTAAGAGGAAATAAATCAGTCGTTATTAATCATGAGCGAAAAGAAAACCATACGAGCCAATGCTATAAAAGCCAGGATAAAGAGGATACAGGAGAATTGCAAATATAGACTGATTGAAAAGAAAGATGAGACAGACACATAATAAGTGAATACTGCAAATAAACTAATTATTAGCTAAGATTAAGTTCATCTAGTACAAGGATACAATAAATGGGGCTCTTAGTATTTACATTAGTCGGACTATTGTCCTCATCTTTGTCGCCATATTTGTCACAACGTTTTGGCCGTTGTACGCTCCGGCCTTCTTCAGGTGGTTGGAATTTCGAACTGAACCCTTTATTTCGATCACTGGGGTAGACTGTTCTAGTTCCACGTGCCATGTTTGATGGATGTCGGTTATCAGTTATCTCCTGCTAATTTTCCCTCTGAAAGTTCTCCACTGCCTTAACCAGGTATTGAACTCACCTTCTTTGGGTCTGTCACTGGATCTAACCAACGCCTTTATCCACTGTGCCATGTGTCCTTGAGTTCGAAATTCCAACCACCTGAAGAAGGCCGGAGCGTACAACGGCTGAAACGTTGTGACAAATATGGCGACAAAGATGAGGACAATAGTCCAACTAATGTAAATACTGTACATAATACCTCATCTCAGAAATATAGATAGACTCTGAATGGGGCTCTTGTTTGAATTAAAATCATCGCTTGCAACAGTTTCCGATCTAAGATTCAAGTTTGACTTCCGTAAGAGAATTAGTGAATATGAACATGTAAGTCTATCTCTTTCGGCTGAATGATTAGAACGTTCGCTTTCTGACCAGGAGTTCAGGGTTCGAATCACATCATGGTCAGACTTACGGCTATATCCCGGTTTTTGTCCAATCACCGAGGTTAAGCAATTTCGAGATTGCCCAGGTACACAACATCATTGTCACTTGCCCAATTAACGCAGGGCTGCACTTAGGTGATGAGAAAAAGTGAGAGAGGCATCTCGTTTGTATTTCTGAGCGTCATGGTCTGGTATATTTCATTCTATAATGTGCATTCTGTCATCAAGCTTAATGCAAATGCTACATACTTGACGAGGCTTACGTCGGATCATCGAAGTTAAACAATGTCGAACCTAATCAGTACCGAGATGGGTGACCCCTTGGGAATCATCATCATCATCATCCAACCGCCCTATGGTTGGTCGGAACTTTAGTACTTTCGGTAGCTGATACAAAAAGTGGGACGCAAACCCTACATCCGGGTGTTTTTGTCGAGGACACCATCTCTAGAAAAACTGATACCCAAGGCTTTTCTTTCTTTCTTTCTTTCTTTCAAGCCATGAAGTGAATTATCCTGTGCCAGACACAAACTTGGGAATGCCAGGTGTTATAAGGTGTGAGGGTGGTGTAATAGATAACGGCTCGGAATTGGAAATAGGAGAGCCGTGTTCCAATTCCAGTTGGGTTCGTTATATTTACTTACGGGCAAATAGCATTGGGAAACGTATGAACCCACATATTACACCTCCAGCTATGGGTTAAATAGTAGGATATGTATAAGCAAGATCAGTATCAAGAAAAAATTCTTACAATCTTAAAATTCTTTCTGGCTTTAAATAACAGTCAAAAGGTTGATAGACTGTAGAAAAACGAATCAATCAATCGTACCATAGTCGATTTGACAGGAAGGTTATCGATCTGGAGAGGCGATCCAAGCGCAAGGCAGCTGAAAACTATACCCTGGGTTGACCCAAGTCTTACGAGTGAAATTGGTTAATGGAACCGTTTGGAAAGTGTTGATGCTTGTGCTAGCTAGCATTAAGTTACAAATCATCGTGACAGAGAGTTTCAACTCACTTGCCTTGTTAAAAAAAACGAACTGATCACGCAAGTTTATGTGCTCTCTCTTAGAAACTGTAACTAAGGTTTTCTCAGTATAGTTCCAGTATAAAACACAAGTTGGCTTTGTATGTGTTATGTAGGCATCTATAATATGAATTGGCAAGTCACCCTGGTAGACGGATGTGCTCTGCAGTAGCCGGCTATATTATATAAGCTTGTCTCTTGTTTGGAATAATTACGTAACCGGGTCTGGGTGGTGTGCATACCAATTACTTTCAGTTTCCTTTCCGTAGAAGTTGCAGATTTTCCAGTGCAGATATTGGCCCACTCTTTTAAATATCAAAATTTAATTATCTGTCTATATTTCTGAGATGAGGTATTATGTACATTATTTACATTATTCGGACTATTGTCCTCGTCTTTGTCGACATATTTATTACAACGTTTCGATCGTTATACGCTCCGGTCTTCTTCAGGTGGTTGGAATGTCGAACTGAACCCTTTATTTCGCTCACTGGGGTAGACTGTTCTAGTTCCACGTGCCATTTTTATCCACTGTGCCATGTGTGCTTGAGGACACATGGCACAGTGGATAAAGGCGTTGGTTAGATCCAGTGACAGGACCCAAAAGAGTGAGAGTTCAATACCCGGTTAAGGCAGTGGATAACTTTCAGAGGGAAATTAACAGGAGATAAATGATAACTGACATCCATTAAATATGGCACGTGGAACTAGAACAGTCTACCCCCGTGAGCGAAATAAAAAGTTCAGTTCCACATTCCAGCCACCTGAAGAAGGCCGGAGCGTACAACGGCTGAAACGTTGTAATAAATATGGCGACAAAGATGAGAACAATAGTCCAAATAATGTAAATGAATATCAAAATTTAATTATTAAGAATCAAATTCAAAACTTTGTTCCATTAAGTATTTTGTGAACAGTCAGTTGAATAGAGTAGATTTCGGTGAGTCAAAGTTCTTAAAATATTTGCTAATGAGTTCAAACCTCACTGGATGCTTATCAAGTGTAGTCGCTTGCCAAGGCATTTTTGGAGCCAATGTTACCGCAAGGACTTTGAATGATGATTTTGTCAGAAAGCAAAAAGGTTCGGGTTATAACATAGTCTTTACAACTTCTTTTTCCTTTTTATTTGTTCGTTTGTTGTACTATACTAGTTATTATTATCAAATAATAGATATGTGGTCTTAAATGCCGCAACTCAGACCTTGACTATGTGCAAAACATTCGCTAAAATATGTCAACATACTTGCTTACTCGGGTATTAATTCTGGGGATACTCTTTATTATTTCCGTCTACCCTTCCTTCTCTTTTTCTCTTTGCTATTTTCATTACCACCTCTCTCTACCCCTCTCTTTCTCTCTCTCTCTCTCTCTTCACTTTTCTCCATTGTTACATTAGATACTGCCTGTCTATCTATTTCTCTCTTTCTTTCTCTCTTTTTTCGCTTCTTTTCTATTATTTCATTACATCCCTTCCTCTCCCTTTTGTTCATTTTTCCTACACTGCTTCATTACTCTCTTTCTCTCTCCTTCTACCCCTCTCTTTCTTTCTTCCTCGCGCTCTTTGTTTTTCTCTATTATTTTGTTACCCTTTCACCCTCTTTGTATCTCTTGCTTTCTTTCCCCTCTCTGTTTTTCTTCACTTTCTGCAACTGCTTCATTACTCCCACCTTTTGACTCCACCTCTCTCATTTTCCCTATTCCTTCTCTCTACCTTTTCTCTTTCTCTATTTCTTTTCTTCACTGTATTATTGCCATTCGTTCTTTCTTTTTTTCTCTTTCTCTTCTTTTCCTTCGTTATTGTTTCATTAACCAGTGTTTCTTCCTTTCTTTCTTTCATTGTTTTTTTTTTCTTTTTCTAAAGAAATTGTTCTTTACATCTTTTTTTTTTTCGGCTTGTCTATATTCTTACCTTCTTCGCACAAGAACGTTCTAATCAAAGCTGATATTTACCTTAAGCTCATATTACAATAATAGATTACTTCATGTTGAGTACTTACTCGGGTAAGTACGTATACCCAACAATGTACCAAACAAAAAGTTATTATAAGCATCGCTTAACTAATTAACCTTACATTGTGTTTGTTTCCTGAATCCAGCGTCATAATGCGATCTTATCTTTAACAACCACCCACTTCCCTTAATTACCGAAGGTGTCTCCAATTTTGTTCTGTGACCAAGGTTTGAGCGATGCCACACGGATTTTACCGTTTCTTTCTCTCTAGAAAGTTATCTTTCATTATTATTTTTTTTATGTCTGCGCGTCTCATTTCCCACGTTAGTATTAGGTTGGTGCAAAAATAATGACGTAATAATGTCGTTTTTTGACGTATTTTTCAACGTCAAAAACGACATTATTACGTCATTATTTTTGCACCAACCTAATAACTGTATTCGGTTGTTCGAAAAGTAATGTCAGATTCCATGAGACGTAATAAAACCAAATTCTGTTAAGGTATACATTAAATTTGTTAAGAACATAATTATTTTTCTTCTTATTGTCATTATAGACCTCATTATTAACAGAAATGTCAAAATTTAAGCATGAAAATTCATTTTGTCTACCATGTTGAAAGAATTTGAAATTATAAATAAAAACACATTAAAATCAAATTCAAAGCTGACCCATTAATGTTTTGGTGAGCAGTTAGTTGAATGGAGTATATTTCTTTTATTAGAATATTTGTGCTCGTAAAATTATTTGCGTCGATCAAAAAGTAATATCTCATTTCTTATTCTTTGTTGAAAGAGATTCTTAATGAATAAATTATTACTGAACTGATTTCTTCTGTTAAACGTTTTGACACCGTGAAAATATTCTAGCGATATGATTAAGGAGAAATTTTAAGGTTATGATCCGAAGACGTATTGCGATGGCCAAAGACGCATTTCTAAAAGCTAAGCAGAGTATTAAGAGACAGGAAAATTTCGTTGGAAACAAAGAGGAGAGTATTGAACTATTATGCGATGCCCGTCCTCCTGTATGACAGCGAATGCTGACAATCTCCACAAAGATGAAGAAGAGACTCAAAGCAACAGAAATGTAGTTCTACAGAAAGATACTGAGAATACCATGGACCGAACATGTGATCAATGACGAGGTTTTGGAGAAAATGGAAACAAAAAGAGAAACTTATACTTAACATCAGGAGGAGGTGTTTGAAATTTCTGAGGCACGTAATGAGGAAAGAGGGCTTGGAAAATCTTATACTCACAGGACAGATAAAGGGAAAAAGAGACGGAAGAAAGCATCGCGTAACATACTTGATGGGCTTGAGCAAATGAATGGCAGAACAGGGTTTGGGAGAAATAATAAAAAGACAAAACTTATTACGAGCTACAACAGACAGAAAGATGTGGAGAGCCATGATCGTCTACGTCCTGAAGGGACACGACACATAAAAGAAGAAGCTAGTTGAAGTAGCAATGATTTCATTGAGTATGCTCTTGAATTATCAAACTAAAGAAAAACGTAGATCCTGGTGACAAAAGCCGGAAAATTCTTGGAGTAAATCATTCTTCCCTCATTACGTTCCTGTTGAAACATAAGTTTTGGTTGCCGGTTTTAATGATAACCGGACAACTGTTATTTGAAAGGCTGCCCCCCACCCCACGATCTTTCCACCCTGTTTTTCATTTAACGATTCGGTACCGAAAACAGCTAAGCTTCATATGTTACCAATAAACAGCTTTGTACACATTTTGTAAATCAATACCTTTATTATTTAATCCTTAGAATATTCAACATATCACAAAACATTCAATATCGCGTCTTTCTCTTCTCAGAAAAAGTGTCAATAAAAGACGTGTTTGTCTTATCTATCTTCAGAAATAAATTATTCGCAAACACGTCCATATAAACACTGGCAACCCCTTTTTCCTTTTACAAGCGTGTAGACACTCTCCTGCTATAAAATATTGCTCTGTACACAGTCAATATCCGGAAGCATCTGTCAATCGCAGAAGACAAGATAGTCAACTAGGGCGGTGAGCTAAGCCCTGTTTTCGACAGTCGCTAAGGCACGTTTCTGCTTTTACAACACCCACAGAGCCAACCTGTTGTCTGTACTGCAACTATGACCAATAGGGTTAGAAATTTTTGTAACCTCCTGTTCCTACGTCATAAATCGATGAACTTTTGTTCAAAAATAATGAAAAAGGCATTCATTTGTTTTAGTTCTTCAAAAAGGTAACCTCCAAATCTAAAATTCGAGTTTACAATATACGCAATAGAGCGTAAAAAATATTTCAGAAGCTTTATTTTTCAATTTGCTAATGGTGTAATTGGATAGGACTTATGGATTTTAAACGCGTTTAAAAGTTGATAGCATAACATATAACCTTACAAATAAACAAAAATTGGAAGTTTGCAGAGCTTTATTTTTCAACTTGCTAATGGTGTAATTGGATAGTACTTATGGATTTTAACACGTTTAGAAGTTTACAGCATAACATAAAAATTACCAATAAACAAAAACAAATTCTTAAAGATTCTATAAAGTTATAGAATGATCCAGAAAGTCATCTTATATACGATTTTAGAAACTTCGTTTTTTTCTTTGGGGGGTTGGGGGGTTGGGGGGTGATATTTTTTTTAAAAATAAACTGAATGAAAGCCTTTTTCATTATTTGTTAACAAATGTTCATCGAAATATCACACAGGATATCGATTATTTTTTAGAAAGTCAAAAACTAGAAAGTGACCATGAGCCGAACATGTTAAATGAACAGGAAAACTTCGTTAGAAAGAAAGAAAAATTACTGAATTATTACCTAATATCAATCCTCTTATAAGGCAGTGAATTCGGGACAATTTCCTCACAGAAGAAGACGAGACGTGAATCAACAAAAATGTGGTACTACAGAAGGATACTTAGAATACCATGGAGAGAACATGTCAGTAACGAAGAAGTTTTAGAGATAAATGAAAACAAAAAAGACACATGAAGAAGGAGCATTTAAAATTTCTGGGTGCATAATGAGGAAAGAGGGCTTAAAAATCTGATACTCACAGGACAGATTGAAGGCAAGAGGGACGAAGGAAAACAAGGCATAACCCACCTGCGTGGCAGAATAGATTTTCGGAGAGAAAACAAAAAGATAAAATCTATGTTGGAGAGTAATGGATCAAATAACTCTGATTGAGAAATCGGAGAGCTGTGTTCGTTAATTCACTTACTCGAAAATAACGGCCTACCGCAGATAATTACCGGCAGCCGCCTGCGGGAATGCCTCTGCCAAGCCAGTCATGATTCATGATGCATGACTCGAAAAGAGACATGATCGCCCAAGCATGGCACCGAAGGAATAAATGAATGCAAATGTTTCCGAAACATTGTAATGTAGTGATTTTCCAAGTATAGCTTGGATGTGGCACAAGGCCAAAAGTAAAAAAAAAAAGCACTCAGTGAGGATTGAACTCACTACTCAGTCGTAATTGTTCTAGCGAGACAAGCTTGCTAACCATTACACCACCTCGAGGTGCTCTTAAACATTGTAATGTAGCTACCGGCCAATGACGTGTTTACACGAACCTACGGACCCAAATCTGTGTGAGATGAACACATCCCACCCTATCATAGCACCTCCACCAAGTCTGCATAGTACCATGGTGACAAGTGTGATCAATGGCCTCATAGGGTGTGTGCCCTAACTGAACCCTCATATCAGCCGGAAATATCTGAATCGTGACTCAACGGATCAAACACACGTTGCCAGTCCTTCAGGATTCGGAAGAGCTGTCTAGTATCATTGTGTTAAATGGAGCAACCTGTAGTGTATTCTGTTCCTATATTCTATAAAAGTTTTTTAAAAAATCGTTGGAACTGACCTGTTGGATAAGCTTCTGCTACCTACTCTATTGAATGTGAATGTAATTTGAGCCATTATCTTTTGTGTGTTGCCGCTGACAGATAGAGAACAACGCCGTTGGTGACAATCATTAAGGTCCTGTGACAAGCAACGTGTTATTAACATAAAGGTGCCTAGTAATATCTTCCATCAGTTAATACGCGAACGTAGATAGAGGGGTGTCAAGTGTCTCTATCATTTCAGAAATATAATGTCTGACACCTAATTTTTTTTGTTTTGGTTTGTTGAGATAATCATGTTTTAGCGGGAAATTTATTAACGACGCGTTCAAACTCCAATATTTCACTTTCATAAGCAGCCTAGCCAGTGTTCTCTTCAGATATCAGATCACAACTGATGTATCTCTGGTTATTTCCATGATATCAAGACAATCCTGGGTATAACGATAAACTACATCCGGTAATATGGATTCTGATCGAGAGATTGAAGGTTTTGAAGAGCGTGGAGCCACCTCTTAATTGCTGTTGTTAACAGGTCCCCAATAACGCAGGTTTGTAGCAAATAGTGAACCACCAAACAAAAATCAACAGTACATTTTTATAATAAAATTACCAACTACAAAATTTAAAAAAATGACAATGAATACAACACTATAAAAATGTATTAAAATACAAACACTAAATTTTTATAAAACAAATTACTACTGTTGTAGTGAAATTACTAGAACGGGATTTTAAAAAAATTACCAACAATATATTTTATGATCTACAAATCTAAGAAAGATACGTGTAGCCTGAAAATATAAAATTACGTATAAAATATTTAGATTTCGGTATTGAATAAACTATAGCTAAACAAAATTAACCAATCAAAAATGATATCGTCACGTTAGTGCCACCGACCATTACCTTTGCACACTGGTCTCTCTCTCTCTCTCTCTTTCTTTCTTTCTTTCCAGGCTTACTTCTACATCACGTTGAATCACCGGTTCCTGTACGAAGTTAAGCAACGTTGAGCCAGGTCTATATTTTTATCATATATATATATATATATATATATATATATATATGTAAAAAGATGATGAGACAAAGTGGAAACTTTATTAACGACGCGTTTCGCCAGAGCGTCTGCTCCCTCAGGTTAAAATGAAAGAAAGACAAAACTGTATGCGCTGTGGATAAGCAATCATGAATCAAATGAAATTAGATCCCCTTATCACCTCTAACGTCAAAATTCAAGATAGTGTCTGTCCGCCTTTTTGTTTGCTTGATCTAGGTGTTTGGTGTGGTTGAACTGATTTAAAATCCATACGATCACCGTACAATCACTGAAGTAATTGGTAATTGCTCCGAGGAGCTGCATTCGCTGGTTCCCAGACTTCATGAATTCAAGCGCTCTACGAGGCTGGCATCCCATTCTCACCCTTTCACTATCGAAACTCCTAAATGTAGCCGTCTCTTCTACTCCAATAGCTTCATGTCTCGCACCTCTCGCCTGTGGAAATCCCTTCCCTATTCCAGTTTCCCTGAGAGCTATAATCTCCAACTATTCAAATGTAATGTCAATCGACATCTCCAGTTGCATTGATCTATCCACTATCCTTCTCCTCATCCTTTCCTCTATCACTCCTATCTGATCTTGCTCTAAATTTTCTGTAACCCCTTGTGTCCTAGTGGCTTCCCGCCTTGCTTGGAGTGAAACGCTTTAAAAAAATGTTCGGTGGAATTATTTTCAGGCATATGCAGTATTTTTATTCATGGATCTCTAGTTTCGACGTTTTCCATGAAAAGTGCACCTAATACAATATCTTATTTAGTCGTCCGAATTTAGCTTAGGTTATATCTATGGTCTTGTACTAAGTCTAAAATAGGCAGTCCTGGGTATGACGATAAACTACAGCCGTCAGCAAGTTCTTTGATCTGGAGATTGGAGGTCTTGAGTAATGTGAAAGCACGTCTTAACTGCTGCTATTCCCAGAACTATCCTGACCCGTGGGGTAGCTCCTGTTAGAGTCCTAGCTTTGGGTAAATAGAGAGCTCTAAAACAAAACACTATGAAAATATAAAAGTCAATTTTTTAGTAAAAATACCATTAATATATTTTTTATATACTAAAATGACCAATACATATTTATAGTAAAATTACCAGTAAAACTGATTTAAACAATATAAGATAAAAATATATAATAATAACTAACAGAAGTCTTACTATTTTAAATAAATGACTGTTTTAATACAAGGCTTTATTTAGAAAAACATTAAATATCCGCACTAAATGACTGTGTCAAAAGGTTGTAAAACGAACAAAACAAACTAAGATAAGCTTAATTTCTAAAGGTGATTTTTTGAAAATAAGACTTTCACTTCTAAATTTGGCTTTGAGTCAGTTTCAATTCAATCTAGATTGTAAACTTAGCCTTGTGCTAGATTAAACAGTTAGCACGAGCCTTGTTCAAGACAGGGCTGAGCATACAAAATAAGCGTCGCCTGGTGACAGACTAGGTCAAGATTGGTAAATATACGGTTGTAAGGCGTCATTTACATGCAAAAAATAATATGAGGTTCAAATTCGGCGTGAAATGTTAATAAAAATGTTTGTATTTGTATTTTACTGTAGGCACATCAATTTAGAATCTCCATAAACAAAGACATATTCAATCGCAAAACAAGATTTCCTTATTAAGGCAAACGGCAGTAGATATTAGATTTTGGCTAGCGATCAATAATTGCGTTCTAATCAAACATTATACTCGTTCTCTCTCTCTCTCAACCCTCTTTTTCTATAACTATCACACACAGACGCGCGCGCATGCGTATGTGTATGTGTGTAAATATTCTCAGATTGAGTGTATCTGTATAAGAGACAAAATGAATAAAAAAAGATAAGAAGAAAAACTATTCATCACTCGTTTCGACCTCTTGCCTTGATAAAGTCTCTTTGAGAACGAAACTCGTCGGCTATGAATAATTTTTTTCTGTTGTCTCTTTTATTCATATATATATATATATATATATATATATATATATATATATATATATTTTGGTTGATAGATGTGAGTTTGTTACCCTGGGTTTCTCGACAAATATGTTAGCTCTATCTCTGATATTGAGCGCTTTCTAATAAGTACCGCGCATATAATATATAAATAATTATACATATATATATTTTTCACACACACACACAAATACACACACACACACACACACACACACACACACACACACACACACACACACACACACACATATATATATATATATATATATATCGCACGTATAGTGCCGGTGTTAATAAAACAGTGCTCGATGTAATACAACTGATAGACGTATTTAAGCAGATATTTATTTTTATGCCTACATGTAACCATCAATTCATTTCTCTTGTTTAATAATCTAGGGTTATTTAACGGTTTTAAGATAATCAATTTTTCAATAAAACATACGTTACATGTATTTTTTTTCCCGTTGTAAGACTTGGTTCTTATTACAATATCCCAGTTGATAAAAGGTTTATTACCATCAGTCTTTAATTGCCAGAAATATTTAGAGAAAGAAGTTCTGTTTTTGTAATTTATATTGCCTACAGACATTCGATGATAGAAGAAATGAAATTTCCAAGGATTTTTAGTGGAACCATATCACATTTAACATCGTTACCATAATGTATTCTTGCACAGTATACAGTATTACTAGTCATACATTAACTGTTTAAGGGACAGATTACATTTTTGGCAGTTATTTTAAAATGAAATTAACTTTGTCTTTGTTGGCTATATATTTATTTAATAGAATGTTATGTTGAAATATAGAATTATCGATGTTATTGACGCAGCTATAGTTAATCATAACATCATTTTTGTAACAAAATCTTTTATAGTATTGGTGAATGGTTAAAGTACGTATGAATTAAATTTAGGAAAATTATTCCGATATTCGTTTGAACACTATGATTAAAAGGTGGATTAAACCATATAAGGGTGTGCGCGCGTGTGTGTGCGTCCGCGCCTGTGTATGTGTGCGTGTGTTTTCAAAATTTAGTTTCGTGGTCTCTCCTGTCGTTTCCAACGTGGGTTGAGCCATTCAGTTTTAAAACCAAAACACTCAGGCTAATGAACCAGTAACACTTTTCGAAAGAACTGATAGCAGAGAAATGGTGCTTCCTTTGAGATTTCATATATATATATATATATATATATATATATATATATATATATATATATATAGTGTATTTGGTCAGCAATCCCTTTTTATACAAGTTAAGTTAAAAGTGACTGTTGTACTGCTGTTAAAAGATTAAATAAAAACTTACCTTGTCAGTCATTTTTAACGAAACTTAGGTATGTACACACACAGACGCACGCACACCAGCACATGCACACACATACACACACTACACACGCACGCGCGCGCACACACACACTTATATATATATTTGGGAAAATTATGACTAAGTCGAAAACGTCTTTATGTGATGTATTTCGTTTTATACAACTTCATAGGACTATATAAATTTTACCGTCACAAAAAAACTTTATTTGTTCTTTGTGTCCTGAACATTATGAGAAAACGCTGGCCCCATCGGGCTTGCGTTAGTCCACAATATCAATCATGAATAATTGGGACAAAAATCAGCAATGTAAACATTTTTGGTTTTAAGCGTTATTAGATTCTTAGAACTGTTGCTGACATAGCTATACTTGTCATCGTGTTCACAGGCACTATATATATATATATATATATATATATATATATATATATATATATATAGGTATAGATAGATAGATAGATAGATATATTTAAGAATATGCGTAAATAAGGCGAAGAAATGATTTTTAACACGCAGCTAATTGCGATAGTATTATAAAAAATAGAATGTGCCTATATGTGAGAATGTACGTAAGTATTTACGTTGTTTATGTATGCGTTTAATTTCCTAGTCGCGGCAGCTAGAGGATAGAAGGCGGAGTTACATTAATACTACTGCACGGTTCGTATGTTTTTGTATTTAAGTTAAGCTTTTATTGTAATATAGTATACTCGAATAAATTTGCGAAAATGTGATATATAAATCCTCTATAACCCTATAATCTTCTCTTACTAATTATGTCTATATTACAAATTTTATTTCGTGACATCTACCTTGTGTGGCTCTTGTGCCTTTTATTGAAATTATTAAAAAAGTACACATAAAGAAAACTGGAAAATACAAAAGCCGTGACGTTATGATAACAACAACAGAGATGAGGATATTAGTCCGACCTATTCCATTTATTTAGACAATCATAGCATCAATCTTCTGGTGCTGTGTTATAGAAAAGTTAGGTGTATTTTCAAGTGTCTATATCTCTCTATAGTTTGTTTAATCCATCAAATCTTGTCGTTCGTTTTTTAGTCTAAGACAGATTCAGAAAATCCGAAAATGGATTTTTCCTGAATTTATGGAAGCGATCGATATGTGCGTTCCAATCTAATCAACAGCGAAAAGAGTTGCTATTTTCTGCTTTTCAACAATTCCCTTTCTCTTCTTGCTCGAGACAAAAATACCATTGTCGGTCACGGAAGTCACTGGCAATAAAAATAGATTTATATAGAGTGGAGCATGAAGAAATTCCTGGCGAGGTGCAGAACAACATTTCAGTCTACGGGGGAGAAAGAAAACTTCAAACTGGAACAAGGACGAAGGAATGGATCAGCCAAAGAAAACTGAACTCATTACATAAACGAGAAATCCAACAAGATGACGGCAGAGGCGGAGGCGAAGGCGGAGGGTGGGGTCTTGCTCACGAGCAGCTTCCAAAGAAAGAAGCGGATGAGTAAATCCCCCCCTCTCACACGCGCGCCCGCATACACTGATAAACATAAATGGATAGGTATAGACTGTGCTAGCTAGCTGGTTCTATATATATATGTAGACCGATACAAATACACATATATATGTACATATATACATATAATAATTCACTCAGATAGATAGATAGATAGATAGATAGATATGAAAATGAGCTAGCTAGATAGATAGATACATATTAAAATGACATAGATAGATAGATAAATAGATATGAAAATGAGCTAGCTAGCTAGATACATACATATTAAAATGACATAGATAGATAGATAGATAGATAGATAGATAGATAGATAGATAGATAGATAGATATGAAAATGAGCTAGCTAGCTAGATAGATACATATTAAAATGACATAGATAGATAGATAGATAGATAGATAGATATGAAAATGAGCTAGCTAGCTAGATAGATACATATTAAAATGACATAGATAGATAGATAGATAGATAGATAGATAGATATGAAAATGAGCTAGCTAGATAGATAGATACATATTAAAATGACATAGATAGATAGATAAATAGATATGAAAATGAGATAGATAGATAGATAAAAATGACATAGATAGATATGAAAATGAGCTAGATAGCTAGATAGATACATATTAAAATGACATAGATAGATAGATAGATAGATATGAAAATGAGCTAGCTAGCTAGATAGATACATATTAAAATGACATAGATAGATAGATAGATAGATAGATAGAAAGAAAGAAAGAAAGAAAGAAAGAAAGGGACTCAAATAACCATGTCGATATCGACATTAAAGATCTTATAAAAAGTTAGTTGTAATGTTTATTTCATTCAAAGTGCAATTGATACTGATTCAGGTTTGAAATAAGCAACAGTAAAATGATAATTTGTTTGTGTCTGGTTCATTCATGAAAATATATGGAGGCTGCCCAACTGATTTAACTACTGATATGGATGCGACTGCTTGCCTCTTCGGAATCTCATTAATTTCAGCTTCCATCAACGCTTAGAATGAGAGCTCGTTCCCTAACTAGGTTTACACAAAGAAGTTTGTTATTAACTTACGTATTTAATTGTCGAGGTTTGTTTGAAAAGGAACCAAATAATGCATTGGGTAAAATGTTATTTATCAAGATTAATTATTTGCTCAACTTTTGTGGGATGCTCAGTAAGGAACAAGCTCTAAGTAAATTTGTCTAAGAGATTATATTATTTACAAATCCCCCACAGACGAGCGTTTGGTATTTAATAAGCTTAACTTAGTCGGGTACAAGGTTAAAATAGCGAATCATCGAGTAAGGACTAAACACATAAAGACGCGAATTGTCAGCTAGATTATCTTAATGACTATACCAGTGATCCCCAAAATTTTTCTAGATGCCTCCCCCCATTGGCTCTCAACCCTAGTAATTCCTAGCCATACCCATACTTATTACTCACTGCTTATACTGAAAATTCGAAGCAACAATCTAACACTGTTAAGGCACATATGCATTTTAGCTTTTCTTAGATGCCACTAGATATGATGTCGCCACACGATCTTCCGTAGCTATATCACTTCACCTAAAAACCTAGAGGATTGCATTCTACATCTATAGAGTTCGCTGTCTGATTTGTTTGATGTGTGGCACAAGCTGTCCAGATAATGTCAGCATCATACAAATCTTTGAACTTCAAACTTTGGACAAGAAAATGAAATAAATGTATCCGTTTGTATATAATTCCGATGTTAATCTTATTTTTTGTAAATCCTTCAAGGGTAACTGGTTTGGATTATATTATATTATATAGATTTTGTACAAAAAGATAATATATGTCTTGGTTCCAATGCCCTTACACCCACCACATTTTTTCGAACCACCCTCCTTCTTCAACGACATCTTGGATATCCGCATCACGCTTAGGGAAGTGGTACTGTCAACATTGCGAAATCCCAAGACCAGATTCAGTTTAGTCAGAAGTTTAGAGAAAAAAAATAGAGAATAAAAAAGACATTTTTGTATTAGAATCAGAAAGAAACATTTGTGATCTCTTGGAGATATAGGTAAGGAAAAAAGATTAGAGATTTTGGCACTCACAAGACACGTCTAAGGCAAAGAGGGGTAAAGGGAAACTGCAGATAAACTAATGAGCTTGTTTAAATTGATGGCTAAACAAGAATAGGATGTTGTGGAGAACCATGAAAAAGTATGATACATAGAAGAATTTTAGAATTCTGATACTAGGAAACAGTAATGGATCACTTAATGAGAATTAAACTTAATATACTGGCGAATTAGCACACGCACACACATATATATATATATAGAGAGAGAGAGGGGGGAGAGAGATTAATAGACTAGGATAGATAGGGATAAATAGATATACATATAAACTAGTTTAGATAGATAGATAGATAGATAGATAGATAGATAGATAGATAGATAGATGGAAATAGACTGCGAAAGATACAAACATATGAATTGACTAAGATAGAGATAGATATAAACATACATATGAATTGACTAGGATAGTTAGCTAGAGAGATAATGAAGATTGATAGTTAGATAATGAATACACACACACACAAACACACATAAATATATATATATATATATATATATATATATATAGAGAGAGAGAGAGAGAGAGAGAGAGAGAGAGAGAGAGAGGGAGAGAGAGGGAGGGAGAGAGAGGGAGGGAGGGAGATGAACAGACTGCGATAAATATATTACGACAGATGAAAAGAAACTAATAAAAAGATGTTAAAGAAATGAAGGAAATAAACATGAACAGGAAACTAGAATTAATGATTTAAAACATTTATCTTCATCACTTCCTTGAACACACAATTTAATTCTAACGAGAAGCCTGTGGTCACAATCAGTAAGCTCTTGTGTTCGGCCACTCTGTTGTTGATATTAATAGGTAAAACCAAACCATTGGCTATCCCCGGGACACATGTGACATCGTAGTTCGACGCGTTTCAGATGCCCCCCCCCTCAGTTTCATAAATGGAATATCACATCCATTTGACACCTGCAATCTGCCCCGTTCAAACTGGTAAATTAGGTCTTCTTGCCATAAACTGGTGTTCTCATTGACTCAATGATCAGTTGACATAGATGGAGGCATTTCTGTGAAGTTAATAAAAATATAAGATGGTCAAGTTATCCCGACCTCTCATCTTTTGACTATCTCTTATTTTGCCTTTTACAACATCCACCCACAATTTTAAGTAAGATAAAAAAAAAAACTTCAAATAATTCATCAAATAAAATTGATTGATTGATTGATTTGTTTAACACCATATCAACTTTTTGTGGGCCATTTAATGTTGAAAATTGAGCTTTGACGTATAAAAATAGGATATATTTTATTCTACTTTCACAATTGAATACATGGTAGATAATACTCAGCTTTTGTGCATATGTTCGTGTGGACATGATTATTAAAGGCGATGATATATTTTATGCAATACAGTTTGATTTAAGAATTTGTAGGATATTATATGGGTTAATGCCATGAAAGAGTTATTTCATGTTGGCCGTTTGGATAATTTTTATTTATCGGCATATCTATGGGATATTTAATACGGAAATGTAAATAATTTCAACAATTTTATGGCTTCAACTAAATATATTTTGAACGCAACTGTATACCTTCAACTACAGATAAAATGCATTGCATGACATGTTGGTTTAAATAAAAATGGATTGATGGTATTTTACTATAATAATGCATTTTTATACTTCCATAGTGTTTTGTCTGGGCGTTGTACAAGCACGAAGCCACAAATCACCGTGACCGAGATATTTGATAATACAAACCATTTTCGAATTGTTGATCACGGCAGATTATGCGTCCTCTCCTAGAAACTGTATATAAGGTGCGCAGCTACGTATACTCTGATATATATACATACATATATATATATATATATATATATATATATATATATATATATATATATATAATATGATGCGAGGAACAAATTGTCCTTTAAATTATGCAAAAATGAAAATAATACTGACATCTCATTTTAACAGATAGATTTGCCAAAATTACACAAATATATTTTGAAATACTAAACAATAAATTCAATAAATTCGCCATTTGTTTCAACTACGGCCTCCAGACGACTTCGGAATCTCCTTCAACTCTTCTGGACAGTCTCCTTGTTTAAGTTGGTGAATGTTGCCATATCCTTGCCTTCAGTTCATCTTTGGTGTTACAAGGAATTTTGTTGGTCTCTCACTCAGCTGTGCCTCACAGGGGTTGAAGTCTGGGGAGTTAGGTGGAAAAATCTAAGGGCTTATGTGGTTGTAGAAGTTGCCTGAAAGCCAAAATGGATTCTGCTTGTGTGGCATGGTGCGGAATACTGTTGCCAGACATAGGGTCCGCCAGAAGACACTCTCTTGACCCAAGCAGCACAACCTTATCAAGGCACTTGATGTAGGCCTCTGTGTAGAGTCTGAGGCCTCGTGGAAAGATGACCGGAGGCATAACGTCGCCATCACTAGTGATCACTCAAAACACCATCATAATCTCCATTAGAATCATCCAACTCTTTCCGAATCCTCTGAACACTCCTCAGATTGACACATAAATTCTCCGAAATGTTTGTGGCTTTTTTTAACCTTGCTTGGTGTAAAATGATTCATATATATATATATATATATATATATATATATATATATATATATATATAGAGAGAGAGAGAGAGAGAGAGGGGAGAGAGAGAGAGAGATAGAAAAATTGCAAATTAAAAAAATAATAATGTACTTTTAGGAAAGTATTTATTTATTTGTATATATATTTGATATTTCAGATTGGCCTAAATCTTTCTTCAGAAATAACTGTTTGTTTACAAGTAGCGTCCGTCGCGAGATGCGGACGTCACGTGATTCCTAACGTAAATCTAACTGTAATAATATCTTAGATGTTGTTTAAAAAAAATTTTAAAAATGAATAAAATAAGAAATAATTTTTTTTTTTAACTATATCTAAAAAATGTTTAACTATATATATGTGTGTGTGTGTGTGTGTGTATGTGTGGGTGTGTATATATATATGTGTGTCTGTGTGTGTGTGTGTGTATGTGTGTGTGTATATATATGTGTGTGTGTGTGTGTGTGTGTGTGTGTGTGTGTATATATATATGTGTGTGTGTGTGTGTGGGTGTGTATATATATATATGTGTGTGTGTGTGTGTGTGTGTGTGTATATATATATGTGTGTGTGTGTATGTGTGGGTGTGTATATATATATATGTGTGTGTGTATGTGTGTATATATATGTGTGTGTGTGTGTGTGGGTGTGTATATATATGTGTGTGCGTGTATATATATATATATATGTATGTATATATATATGTATGTATATATATATATGTATGTATATATATATGTATGTATATATATATATGTATATATTGTATCTCAAAAATGTACTCGCTTTTTGTCTTCCTAAAACTTCTTGATTTTTATTCTTTTTTCACATGCATACATTTATTTTCATTTAATATTTAATTTCAACCGTTAATCTTCTTTGTAATTGAATAAATCTTAATATTTCTTTTTATTGTAACCATTAATATTGTTTGCAAGTTAATGTAAAATCTTATTTTTCGATGTTGATAGTTGAGTGTTTTGAAAATTCTTTCCCGTAATTTGTCACGAGAGTATTCGTTATTCATGAAATTAAATTGTAATCAACTATCAATAGAAGCAAAGATCACATTTCGTGCCGAGTCAAATATGGCAAATTATTTGCATTCGAATTTTAGCCGTCATAATTTGTTTCCGTCAAAGCAGACAGAGAGCATCCCAATTTAGAGACGTTGTTTTTAATTACACGCTCCAACAATCGCAGTTGATCTACCGAAAACAAAAACGGGAAAAATGCACTGGCAACAAAAGACATCCTTTTTTGTATTCTAAGAGTGGCAGAAATGGTTTAATTATGCAATGGACTCAATAAAAGGCGGCATATTATTCCTTTAGATCAATTTGATTTTTTTCAGTGTTGCAGAAGAGTCACGCGTACCCACTGAAATTTGCAAAATTCTTCACTTGGAATGTAAACCAACTCATTTAATCATGAATTATTATTATATTTTTATTTCTCCACCAGTAGAAACGACCGACGTTGTCAGGATTTTATATAAAAAATAATAAAGACAATGACAAATGAACGTTTCATCTCTCTAAAAGGCAGGATATGTGTGTGTGTGTAACGAATGCACGGCCGAAATTTTCGACAGATTTGCACCAAAATGTACATGCACATGCTCTAAGTTAGCAGAAGGCCAAGACCGACATTGCATTTCCCAACTCCCATCGATAGTCGAAATAATCGATTTTTTCATGCTTCTACAGCAGTTTTCATGTAGTTTGCGGCCATTTTCTACTGGCCAGAGTGAGAGCCTATAGCTGGCTGCCACGAATAGGCAGGAAGATTCTATTGGCCAGCGTGAGAGCTAACAGCTGACTGACACGAATGTTAACTAGCATGCTAGCATGCAAAAAAATCGATAGCTGCATTCGTCACAAGTGGGAAAAATTTAAATCTGCATGGCACTTTACTCCAATTGGCTCATTCGCTTGCTTAAACTCAACGTTGATTCTGATTCCGCAGAACTGGGTTCGGTGTGAAAAAGTATTTGTTGTTAACATTCATTTTTCATTCGGTTTTTCCAGTTACGAGTCCTTTTTTAAAAGCTGATCGTTTTGTGTTCATTTTGTTTAGTTCTTTTTTTCGTAACAGATTTAATGTTTAGTATAGAGCTTAGAAAAAATTCGCAGTGTGAGATAGGCAAGAAGTAAGGCATGTAGCAACATCAGCACGGCAAAGGGCACTCCTTTAAAGTCAAGGAAGGGCAAAAATATTTTAAGTCAAGTGATAGCGATTGCTGTATGAGTCGTACGATTTTTTAATCAAGCACGGGCAACGCCGGGCCATGCTGCTAGTATGAATTAAGATTTTTCGAACAGAAAGTGTGAAGATAGGTATATACAAGTTCGTGGTGTAATGGTTAGCTTGCATGTCTCGCTACATCAATGAGTTGGATCCTCACTGTGTGCTCCACACCTTCGGCCTTGTGCCACATCTAAGCTAAGCTTAAAAATTCATTTAAGGGCTGTAATGGTTAGCAATCTTCTCCCGCTACATCAATGACAACTGAACAGTGAATTGGAACCTCACTGGGTGCTCTACACTTTCGGCCTTGTGCCATATCTAAGCTACGCTTACAAAATCATTTGAGGGCACCATGACGTGCTGTAATGTTTGGCAAGTTTGTCTCGCTACTTCAATGACAACTGAGTAGTGATTTCGATCCTCATTGGATGCTCCACACTTTCGGCCTTGTGCCACATCTAAGCTAAGCTTAGAAAATCATTTAAGGACATCACGACGTGCTGTAAATGGTTAGCAAGATTGTTGCGCTACACGAATGACGAAATTTACTGAGTGCTCCAGACTTTCGGCCTTGTGCCATATCTATGGTAAGGTTAGAAAATCAGTTAAGGTCATCACGACGTGCTGTAAATGGTTAGTAATATTGTCTCGCTACATGAATGACGAAACTCACTGGGTGCTCCAGACTTTCGGCCTTGTGTCATATCTAATAAGCAAAGCTTAGAAAATCAGTTAAGGGCATCACGACGTGCTGTAAATGGTTAGCAAATTGTCTCGCTACATGAATGACGAAACTCACTGGGTGCTCCAGAATTTCGGCCTTGTGCCATATCTAAGCAAAGCTTAGAATATTATTTAAGGGCATCACGACGTGCTGTAATGGTTAGCAAGCTTGTCTCGTTACATCAATGACGGCTGATCAGTGAGTTCCAATCTCACTAGGTGCCCTACACTTTTGGCCCTGTACCATATCTAAGCTACGCTTACAGAATCATTTAATGACACCTCGACGGGCTGTAATGGTTAGCATGTTTGTCTCGCTATATTAATGACGACTGATTAATGATTTCGATCCTCACTGGGTGCTCCACACTTTCAGCCTTGTGCCACATCTAAGGTATGCTTAGAAAATTACTATAAAGGTTCATTTCTGTCGTCTGATCTGGTACCATGTTTAGCGTTTCATTGTTTTACTTAACACCTGAATATCCTGTTTAATTATATAGTTTGTGGTAGAAATACCTCCCACACATACCTTCTACATAATGGTAAAACATTAGCTAGATGAAGACACAATTGCTAATGATGTCTAGCCATTACATAGGAGGCATTTCTGAGATGTATGTATGGCAGGTATTTCTACAGTAACCTATATATACAATAATTAGAGCAAATTCAAATTTTAATATATTTAATAGATCCTACCTGTAACACCACACATGCATTTTAAACGAAGAAACATATAGCAGTAAATATATAGCGGCTTGGATTGAGGAATCGCAGAGCCGAGTTCGAATTCCAGTCGAATCCATTGCATTCACTTACGTGCTAATACCCTTGGGAAAGGTATGTATCCTCTTCATCTCCCTCCAGCTATGGGTAAAATAGCAGGACAGACTGGGTTCTATAGCCTTGGATGGCAACTGGTCTAGGAGAAGGACAACTCTGAATTCAAAACCTGCGGAGGGTCGTTTGGGAACCTTGTGGCATGCATTCGGTGCACCAGGTCCCTCCAAAAAGTGTGGCTGGTCCTGCACGAGGCCTTCACCACTATAATCAAATCTCATGTGCCGGTGTCGGGATGTCGGTTTCCTGGGGACTTATCGGCCTGACCCTCATACGTCGAACGCGACGGGAGAGTCGATTATATATATCAAGATTGCGTTCATATATATATATATATATATATATATATATATTGTGTGTGTGTGTATTTAGGCAGCCTTTTTTCATTCATACATGTTTCATTAAATAATATAGACAAGTGTTGTCTATTTTATATAAATTCTTTTCATAACGTCATAACGCTTAATAACATTATCATTAAACGAAGAAAGAAAATCACAATATTGATCCATATTTTTTAATCCAATCTAAGCTTTCGGCTTACATAAGCCATTATCAAATATGACAATTACTGTACAATATAGAAATTGTTTTTTTCTTCACTCGTGGATAACTATCTGGCCGAAGTGTAACTTTTTAGCCACAAGCGTTTGATTGAAAGAAACTGCAACCTGTCAACGAACCTGGAACTCCAACGAAATAAATTCTCCTATATGACAGTGAATGCTAGACAATCTTCTCACAGATGAAGAAGAGATTTGAAGCAACAGAAATGTGCTTCTACAGAAGGATGCTGAGCATGCCATGGATCAACATGTGTGGAACAACGCAGTTTTAGAGAAAACGGAAACAAAATGAACAGTTATACTACAGTTATCAGGAAGAGTTGAAATTTCTAGGGTACATAATGAGGAAAGATGGCTTGGAAAATCTGATACTCACAGGATATATTAAAAGCAAGAAGGGCAGAGGAAAGCGACGAATAACCTAGCGAGATTGAGTAAATGGATGGCGGAACAAGGTTTAGGAGAGAAAATGGACAAAATCTATTACAAGGAACGGGAAATTGTGGAGACATGATCGTCAATGTCCTGCACGTTGAAGAATAGGAGATAAAAACTCAATAAATACATTAACAACGGAGCTTATCAAGGGCCAGATCTTCACTCCGAAGAGATCTTCAGTCAGCTGAGATGCTATGGAAATGACAACCTGAGCATCCACCTGTGATAGGAAAACCGGAACAAAAGTGCTGCGGCACACACCTTTCATATTAACAACTCACATATGTCGGCCAAGGTGGTGTCGGGCGTTAAAACTTTCAACATCAGACCACCCTCCTTCGTTTGACCCAATCAGGGTTGTTTAGACCTTGATCCAACTTACCACAGCTGGATACAACATCATAGACCTCCATCATCATATAGATGATGCGTCTGTACGCACAGGGCCGCGTGTGTGTGTGGGTGTATAATCCTGAAGTGTGAACTGGTTCTAAATTAATGGTATACTCAAAATTATTTCTGCGAGTAACACAAAGCACTAATTGCATAGTGATTTATCGGTGCAACTAGACACTTCCGGTCTGGGAAGTTCCGCTTCTTGCTTTTATGTCGGGATGCCATCTTTATGTGGATTGAATTAACTCTTGTCTCGTATGATGTAAACAAGGTGACAGGCAATATTAGTTTTATCACAGAAATGTGAAGATAGCTGGCAGTCAATGATTGGTCAGCGAACCTTTACATCTTGCCGAAAAGTTGATTGATATCTTTGAATCGATCGAACACCCTTTCAACATCAGCCGAACAAAATCACAAATTCTTTACCATTTTGTACTTTTTAAATGGCATTTTTCTTCGTGACGATTATAGCTCTCCACATCACCTATTTCTTTAAATATAGGCGGATTACAATAAGTTCATGTGAAAGATAGGGAAGTGTTATCAGGTTGCTTTAACCACGGTTTAGAATTTAAATATTTCTTTTTTTGGGAATAGTTGCCATTCAAGGCGTGTATACCAAGCTATATGGCTTATAACTCGGGCACCCCGAGGTGGTGTAATGGTTAGCAAGATTTTCTCGCTAGCACAATTATGACTGAGTAGTGAGTTCGATCCTCACTGGGTGCCCCATACTTTCGGCCTCCTGCCACATCTAAGCTACGCTTAGAAAATCACTCTATGGCTCATAACTCGGAAAAGAAGAGACAAATTGGTGCCTTTCGTAAAGGAATTTTTGCTAAAGTGAACGCAATAGACAAGGACAAAATTTGAATCCTGTTCGCTGATTTTCACTTTTTGCGATATCTGTGGCACTATCATAAGATAATATGATTTTTACTTAAATCTGACGGAAATTGAAACGACAAATCCATCTCTCAGTTGCTACATTACATCAAGTGTATAATGCTTTGATGATGATTGAAATAAGTATCGAAATTTGCAGTCATTAAAAAAGGTCCTTAGACGCTTATTTGTGATGCTTTTGTTATTACTTTAACATTTCAACAGAATCCTTGAAATACAGTTGGCTATGATAAGTTTTTTTGCCACCCTTGATTACAACAATTTTGGCTTGTGTAAGAACGTCTCTTCTTTTTTTCAGACAATACCGTGTTAGTATCAAGCTATTCTCATCTATGAACAATAGTTGACTTATATCTTGCAATGAAAGTTTGTGGAAGTAAGGAAATTAGTGAATTTCAACAAGGGCAAATAATAGGATGGCATCAGTGTTACAAGTCAAATAGATAAATTGCTAAGTTTTTCCAGGTTAATCATCAAACAGTTAATAATATTGTTAAGAAATTTAATGAAGAAAGCCATTGTCGCGTGGAACAATGTTCGAGAAGACCAAGCATCGCGTCTGAGCGAACGAAAAGGGCAATGAATAGGGAAGTCATCAGAAACCGTCGTCAGAACGTCAAAGATGTCGCCAACAGCATGGAAATGTCGCCATATGCGGTGAGAAAGACTCTGAAAGAGCCAGGCAATCAAATAATAGTTGCAAGAACAAAGCCCCTTGATTTCAGAGGTTAACAGGAACCTTCGTATGGGCTAGGTGAGAGAATTCGAGAACTAAGATTATGAATTTTGGCAGTCTGTAATTTGGTCAGATGAAAGTAAATTCTGCCAATATTCTAATTCGAGACAGGTTTATGTTTGGAAAAATCAGAATGAAACTTGGAACACTGAATGTCTGCAGGCGACCGTGAAACATGGAGGGATTGGAATAATTGTTTGGGACGAGGGAAATCTGAGCTGATTCTTGTTGACGAGCGGTTGAATGTTCGAAAATACTGTCAAATATTTGAGAAAGGATTACTCTCACTATTTGAAACCAATCAGATTGACAAGAATGTCTACATTTTTCAAGAAGATGAAGCGCCATGTCATGCGAGTAAAGTAGCAAAGACCTGGAAGGAATCGCAAGGAATCAAGTCACTGCCATGGGAAACCCCAAATCATGACATGAATCCAGTAGAGCACGTTTGGGAGCAAATTGACCGAAGACTTCGAGAGCGTGCAACCAAAATAACGTCAGTGGCAACCATTAAAGAAACATTGCTAAAAGAGTAGCAAAATATGGATCAGACGATTGTTGATAACTTGATCAAATCTGTGAAAAATCGAATATAAACATTGGAATTAGCAAATGGAGGATCTACTCTATACCAGCTCCAAATGCTGTTTTTTATGTTGAATAGGGATTACCTAATAAATTTTGAAATTGGATGTAGTTTAATTCTTCCGGCTAAAAACTTTTCTTAGGCGACGATAGAGTAGAATGGAATTTTATCGCAGTTTTTCGATGTACAATCCGGAACGAAAGTAAGAGATTATTTCCTCATAAAAAAAGAAAAAAGAAAAAAGAAGAAGTAATGCAAGCGATACAGGTGATTCCATTTTTAATAACATTAAAAGATGAAAATTAGAGATAATTCAAGTGTTTACAAATATCGTATCACTGTGTTGCATATCTTTCCTGCAATAGCCGATATCAGCCTTGCCGGAAATTTTAGTCTGCTACTGGTGCAGACATTGTACAAATTCACACCAATCATCAAGGAAGCTGGATTTTCCTGGGGTCAGTCTCGGCCACAGAATTTTGAAGGACGAGAATGAATTAAGAAATGCTTATTATGAGTACATGTAGGAGAAATATCGATTAACCCTGGACTTGGAGAGGCCACGATTATAGTTCTCAAGAAAGTATCCTCTAGGGAGTTTGTTACAGAAATCAATAATTCTGGGGAAGAGTGGAACTGACTCCTTATCCAAAGAGTACTAAGGGAATGGAGATGATTACACACCGTGAACAAGACAGAACGGGTCCTAGCTATGAAGGTTTGAGCTGGCAGTAACAATGCAACTCCTCCGTACATCTGCCATAGTAATAGTGATATATTAGGGATAGTTTGGCAACGTTTCGTCTGTGAAATAAGAGCGGCAGAGTGGAGAATAATCAATCATCATTTTTATGATAGCTTCAAAGAGTTTGCTGATGACACTTAGGAGACTGATGGGGCGATATTGTGACGAAGACGTGGGTTTTTTTTAAAGCATTTTACCAGAATCAAGGCGGGAATGATACTAGCACGCATGGAAGGGGGTTACAGAGAGTAAAAATGGGAGAAAAAACTGGTTATAGGGGGGATTGAGGAAAAGATTAAAAATGAACTTGGATCAAGGCAACAGAAAATGGTGATTGACGTTGTATTTAAATTTTTGAAGATTGTAGTTATTAGGGAAGCACGTTAGAAGTGCGAGAAAAGAAACTGTTGGAGTAGAAGTGGAGGTTACATTTAACTATTTCAACAATAAAAGTGTGGGACCTAAATGCCAATCTAGTAGCACGCTTAAATTCATATAGTCGGGACATCAGGGGGAAAAAGTTCGTCAGAGCAGTTGACATGAAAATATTTGTAGAAAAGGCAGAGTGAAGCACGTCTGGAAGAAAGTGACTGAAGCCGAGATGCCAAGTCAGGACCGATTAAATTGATGGATTTTGTCGAGAACCTCGAGATGAACAGCAGGGATACCAGACCGGATATGGCAAAAGTATTCAATGCACGGACGAGTGATAGATTTGTAGATGTGTAAGATGAAGTCTGACGAGAAAAAACCTTTTAACACGACACAGTGAAGCAATTTTCTTCGTTCTTGTACACAAGTCACACATTAGACATATTCCACGGGTTTGGGAAACACTCATTCTTAAGGCAGTGGTTAATCAGCTCGCCAAGATTAGAAACAGTTCAAGGTAAAGGTTCTTGAGAAGAACGATGGTTTTATCCGAACTAGTAGCCTTTTTAATGCCAAGACATTTGATAAGGCTAGAAACCTCCCGAGCCAATATAGAGATGCCGCAAATCTTGTGCTTCGTGAGGTTGGGGAAATCTGGTTAGAGATGGTCGACTAACCTAGAGTCAAAGCCAAATTTCATAGCAAAGAGCTTAACCTTATCCAACGAGGACGAGAAAACCTCAGGACCATTTATAATGAACGGAACTGACTGCGTGTTTCTATTGAGAATTGCGAAAGCAATTCTCAATAGAAACACGCGCTATCCAATTCGTTTGTTTCTTACACTGTCTTGGACTGCCTGTGCATAGCTGCTCTTTGCATTTCCTAGGACACTTTTGCACTGATTGCGCGCTAGGAATGAGGCTAGGGTTCTGCTACATCGTTCTCTCTAAGAGAGATGGTAGAAGGGATTCCGGTGGCCCACTGCCGTAGCATATTCAGGCCGGAACCAGGACTCTTTTGTTTTTGATGCTATATTTTGTGATGAATAAAGCTTTCTGTGCCGGAGAGAATCTTCTCGAAAATGAGGGAGGCCGTTCTGGAGAGGTACTTCCGAAATATATGTTTGCAACCAAACTCTGAAAGAAAGGAGACCTCTCAATTTTTTCACGAATTGTGCTCCTGAAGAAGACCGAGACGTTAAAGTAACAGTTACATAAAAACAAGGAAAAAGGAAAACAGTCGAAACAACTATTGAACTCGCTCAATATTAACTGGATATTTATAGCTGTATCAAATACTAGAGGCATGTATTAAATACTCGAGGCATATATTTTTAAGCCTTCTAGTCACGTCAATGAGACTACTTATAACCAAACATTCATATTTGTTTAAATATTGAACCTCACTCATTACCGATTACTACAAAATTTTAATCATTTCAGCCCAAACAAGGCAATAAAGCCACTAGGACACACGAGGTTACTGAGTGTCAGAGAATATGAGAAAAACTAGTATTATGGACAGTGAACAATAAAAAAAAAAGATAACCTTTGACATTGGATATAAATTTTTGAAGAAAAAAGTTGACTGGGGAGCAAGAACCCAGAAGAGAGTTCCACAAGCAAGAAGTGCGATAGAAGAAACTATTAGCACAGAACTTACGGTTTCATTTAAACTGTAAATAGTTGAGACCTTGCTGCCAATCTAGTACTGTGCTTAAACTCATAAAGTCTAGGTACCATAGATCAATTAAGAAAACCAGTGAAAAGAATAAAAACAATAAAATATTAATTATAGTGTTATAATTGACGAAGAGAGATATTCATAATCTAATAACCTGAACATTTCTCTTTCAAAAGGGTCTCACATTTTAGAAGCATGTTTAGATACCACTCAAAATTCTGTGTTCACTGTGTTATGTCTTTTCAGGTACAGAAATGCAATTCACTGGAAAAGAAAAGGTGTTTTATGTGTTAGAATATGCGTAAACACAGTCGAAGAAGAACGTGCAGCTTGCATTAGTGAGAGAATTCGTTAAAGAAATGCACCAACTGTAATGCAGATTTCAAGATGGCACAAAAGGTTCAGAGAGGGAGTCTGTCTGTGCACGGCAAAAGGATCTAGACGACCACCGTTTCGGAAAAGATAGTCGAGCAGGTTCAAAAAAGATTTTCAGACATCGAATATACATATATATATATATATATATATATATATGTATAATAGCTGGCCACTCGTATTCCAGGATACCCGTCTATTAGGGCGGCTAGCCAATCCCTATTGTAGACGCTTGCTCAGGCACATTTGTGCTTGTTCAACACCCATTTATTATTAGTGGTTTATACTGCAACTATGCTAAGCAGAACTTAGTTAGTTTCTAGCGTGATCGACAATCTGAACAAGATCAGCACACTCAAACTCTCGGTCACGATGACTTGTTACTTCGTGCTAGCACAACTATCAACGGCCCCAAGGGTTCCGTCTACCCAATTTCACTCACAATACTTGGGTCAACCCGTGGTATGGTTTTCAGGAACTTTCCAAAGGTGCCGTACGCTGGGACCGCCTCTCTAGGCAATA